>OZ025262.1:38426484-38501270 GCA_964019135.1 Arenicola marina | reverse complement strand
CCCTAACCCTAACCCTAACCCTAAACCCGTACCCGTACCCGTACCCGTACCCGTCACCAACAATACCTTCGCGGATATCGCGTGGCGTGTAGAGACCCACGTCATTAACTATGGCGCGGTAGGCCAAGGTGACGTCACACGACAACGTGCGCTGCTCAACGTGCACGCTATTTGATATGAATGAAAGCACTAACCGCATCTGGTAACACAGGTAATCTATGTCCTCACATTTGAGCTCCCACCGCCTTGTGGCATTGGTTCCATCTAAGAAAAAGGCATCAGTGAAAGTATCTCTTCTTCCCAACACAACGCCAACTTCTCCGCAGAGCCCGCCACCTCTTACGAGCGTTATGTCATAATAACTAGGGTATCTACCGGCAATAAATATAGTAAATTGTCGATCTGTGCGGTAAATATTCTTAATGAAGCTATAATGAACCTTAAAAACACTGCCTGCCACTCTAAGACTTGTCGAAGCGCTACCGCAAATCGTTTTAGTGAAATACCAACTGATGCAACGCGCTTTCCGGCATTGATAAGACACAAACGAGTGAAAGTGTACGGTGCTGATAATGCCATGCGACTCACACAGGCAGTTGCGCATTAGTTCGAACCACTCTGTGACGCCGCGTATGATCTCCTGGCTGGCTGACGAGGTGTATTCAGCTACGTATGTCACAACTGGCGTACCGGGTACTTGGATGGAGCAGCTATACATCATAGGTGAATTCAATACATTTGTTATAGTTGCTGTTACGTTGGACTGCGATGCAGATTCTGAATAGACGCGAATCATATATTGTTTTTTGAATAGACGCGAATCATATTATGTTTTTTGTTGCAGGTTTACTGTATCCAGGTCCTCAACCAGCTGTATTGTACATTGACGCACTCACGATTCCAAGCTTCCAATTGTGACGGCTGCTATTTTGAAACCTGGTGAATTGAGGTACTTGTGCGGTATATCCTTTCATGTAATATCGGTCGGTCTGCTTATCTCGTATCAGGTCGTCTTGCCTGTTTATATAGTCTGTATAACTTCGATTCATCTCTAGGGTGATATTAGCCAATTTGTAACGATTTTCGGATCGTTTTATTGTTCTCCATGTTTTGATGTTAGCGCAAGTGCCCCCAGGCAAGCCCGCCTCCCTAGAGAAGCCGGCTGGCCTGGGGGCACTTGCCAAGTTTTGATGTTGCTTGCTCGTAGCCTCGTTTTCGGTTAGTAGGCTAATTACTTATAATCTCTCTGCCTCCAGGAAGGGCAAACTAAGTTGTATACATATCATTATTTTATCATTACTGTTTGAAGTAATGTAAGTAAGGTAAGACAAAAAACCTGGCGAAACTGTGACTGGTGAGTATGACTAATTCCCTAGAATGCTATACGAGCGCTCAACTGTAATGATTACTCCGATCCCGCCGACCACAACATGTCATAGATGCCTCCAGCAGTGGTCTCGGTTCGCTCTCCACCCACGCCGGGCAGGGCGAAGCGTGACCATTCCAGGCATAGCAAGGTTAATGACATGAACACGCTGCTAATTTATATACTATTTGGGTGACTGATCCAAAAGAAAGTTCCCTTCGCAGCGTTAAAAGTTGTAAATTATGGTGGTTAAATAGCGGTTAATGCAGTAAGCGACCATATTATAACAATGATGTCACACACCAAGGTTGCCCAGGCGGTAGTTAGGGACGACGACGACAACGCCGTGGTTTGCCAGGAAGTGCCCCGAGTAGATGATGTTGGCCCCATCCTAGAAGGAGCCACCGTAGAACCAGACCATGACCGGGTAGGGTCCGCCCGAGGCGTTCTATGGGGCACACGACATATGCACCAAGTGGTATTAGTAAGGCAAATGCGTGCGTGTATTACTGGTGCATTTTATAATTAAAGCATTTTAACATGTATTAATATATGTATGAAAGGTGTAATAAAGCCTTTTAACACGTATTTAAGGTGTATTAAAGCATTTTAACATGTATTAATACATGTATGAAAGGTGTAATAAAGCCTTTTAACATGTATTTAAGGTGTATTAAAGGATTTTAACATGTATTAATGCATACATGTATTACAGGTGTATTAAAGCCTAAACGCCACAGACGCCACAGACATAATATAAGAGGAAAATGTGGCCAATTAGCGACACAACTGCTAATAACGTGTATTCACAAATTTAATTTTAGTAGATAATCCAAATAGGAAGTCATAAAAAGTGGCTTAAACATGCACATTTGTTCTTTATACAGAAATAATTGAATTTTATATGGGCTCATAGTTTGCGTTTTTGCATGCATTCAGAAAAAAATTCCGTTTCCAAACCCATACCAAGCATAGCTTGGAAGTTCAAGTTTGCATAAAACCCACATTCCACGACCTCGCTAATATCCACAAGAGCAGGCCCTACAACAAGCTGTAGCAAATCACAGTTGCCGAATAGATCTTACTATCTTACTATCAAAATTTCGTTCATTTCGTCTAATATGGTTCTAAATTACCACAATAATGGTGATTCAAATATGAGGCATTTCTTAATTTTTGATCAATTAGTCAGAAATATAAGCATTTGCATATAGTTATTCCCATAAATTGTAAATATATGAAGCTTCACACAATGCACTATTGACTCGATCACTACCAGTAGTATATTTGCTTACACTGCAGATGCTAGTTTTTGTTTCTTAATCATGACCAAATGCCTTACTCATCATTTCATCTCTCTTCAGTTGAATAGGCTTTGTTAGATGAATCAAGCATTCCATTTGGTCCGACATCATTATAGCTTATGTATAGCTCCACGATTGGATATATCATAAATTATTATAGCTCCGCGTGAAAACTGCAACAAATACTAGAAATACGGAGGCACTGTGGCCAGGTCTAGAAGAGTATAACTTTTCGTCAGTCGGTCCGAAAGTTTATTTTAGGCTTCATATATTAGTACCTTGCAGGAAGCCAGAGATGATATCACCATGCCGCCATATCTGTACTTTGTACCTACCTCCGGGGCGTAGATGTTGACTTTGAGCCAGTCCTCTCCGTAGTCGGTCCACCCAGGGTGGGTCGACCAGACCAAACCGTCCACCCTCTGACCACACACCGTCCCCGGGGTGCTGGCGTCCCGCACGTCCTGCCAGGGGTCGGGCTTCATCGGGGACTGTAAGTGGAAAGGAGGGTGACGAGCCGTGGTATGTGAGTGAAGCGGGAGAACGACGTGGCGTCCTCAAGGTCAATCTTCTGGTTACAGGTTGACGCAGTACATTCGCCGCCATGCTGTCTTTAGATTGCTGACTGGGTGCTCACATAGCCCCACCCCCACCCCCCCGCCCCTTCTCGTACCCCTTTCCCGTCCAGTAGTACCCCCGGCCCCTCTACCGCCCCGTCCGGTAGCCGCCTCCCCCACCCCTCCACCCTCCCGCCCCGTACCCCCCCCCCCTCCCGGCCCCTCCACCCTCGCATCCCGTAGCCCCCCCCCCCCCGATCCCGTAGCCCCCCCCCCGCGTCCCGTAGCCCCCTTCCCTCTCATTTCTGCCACATTAGCCATGCATGACATGTGAACAGTGTCAAACATGCAAGCAGGCAGAGTAGGTAGGGATGGAGGGCTTAAAGCTGAAGTGTTTAGATAGACCGAAGCCGTCATGGCAACTGCCACGGTGCTACAGGGCCCGCAACACTACACCGTCTGTTCCCCGGTCACGGTCGCTGCCAAGACATAAACATTGGTCGTCCCTCCCGGACACGGCGACCGTCCGTGTTATTCAAGGTAAACACTCCGGCCTCACCTGAGATTACGTATTAGGTATTACCTCCGTGGGATTATAGCCTGGCTATACTACGTACGTAAGCGGCGCACCATTTCATATCTGGGGGGGGGGGGGGCTAGAAAATAAATTACCATGCAATTTTTTTATTTTTCACAAATTTATTGACATTTTATTAATTTTTTGTATCTTTGTCATCAAATTATTTATTTCTTTAGACACCAATAAGGACATGTTACAAGATTCTTTTTTTTTTAATTATGAAAACAAGTTATTTTTTTTCTAGCATCTGAAAAGCAAACATTTTTTTCCCCAAATAGTCACAACAAACTATTTTTTACAAATATTTTCTAGGCCCCCCCCCCCCCCCACTGATATGAAATGGTGCGCCCCTAAGTCCGATACACGGCCAATATTGCTCCCCTGATGAACACGGATTCACATTGGGGCCGGCATGCATGCAGGATTCGTGGCCGATAACGACACAGCGCGGTGACTGACGAGCGGGTGAGGACGGGAAGTTCGTAGGCTACTCGCGTTGACTGACATTGCACTGTTCTCACGTGTTATCGGACGACGAGCGAGAACAGAAGTAGGGCCCCTGAGGGGGGGTAGCCATGTCGCGTGTCGATTTTAAGAAAAAGGTCCATGTCGCGTGTCGATTTTAAGAAAAGGTCCATGTCGCGTGTCGATTTTAAGAAAAGTCCAATGTCGCGTGTCGCTAAATCTTATGTCGCATGTCGATTCTAAGACAACCCCAATGTCGCGTTGTCGATTTAAAAAATCGCCGTGTCGCCGTGTCGAAAAAGCCCGTATGGGGCCCTAGAAGTGGACCACGTGTCTGTGAGGATCGAACGTCTGGGAGAATTTTTTTTTCAGAAAAGGAGAAGAAGCTTTCGGAGAGGTCTAACATGTCGGAAGAGAATGTCAAGGTTGCGGTGCGCGTCAGACCTTTCATATCCTTTGAAACGCATATCACACACACCTTGTTTATGTCATGTACGCCTGTCATGTATGTGTGTTTATCACGGTTAGTATTGTGGATTTTGTTCAGTCGAGTTTTTCGTGTTGGGCGCGTAGGAATCAGGGGCGGGTTAATTTTTTTGAAAGGGGGTGGGGTGCACTTCACAATGTTATGGGTGTCCCATGCTGCCTTACCGAGAAGCTCATTCTAAGGGAAGTGGATTATTTTATATGATATGTTATGGCGACAAATCGCCGAATTGTCAGCATATTTGACTATAATCGTTTTGTGTGTACATCTGTATATATATGCGTGTCTGTGCTGTGTGTGTGGCAATGCCGTTCAATGCTACCAGCTGTTGTTACTTGCCTGCTTGCTGTAAGCCTATATGCAACTTCATAAAAGGTACGTTCTCCTTTTTGTGTCCGATTGTCGGCTGATCATGTCAAAAAAAAATGATATTCACAAATATAAACATATGCGTGAATTTGTTTGCTTGTACAGTCAAGGACCCCCCCCCCCCCACCCGCACACACATTTAAACCCTAAGATGTACTGTTAAAGTCGAGATCTCATTGTAAATACACTGTTAAAGTCAGAAAGATACACTGCTTAAGTCGAGATCCGTCAGAAAGCTCATGTCGATGCAATGTTAAAGTCGAGATCCGTCAAAAACATAATGTCGATGCAATGTTAAAGTCGAGATCCGTCAGAAAGATCATGTCGATGCAATGTTAAAGTCGAGATCCGTCAGAAAGATCATGTCGATGCAATGTTAAAGTCGAAATCCGTCAGAAAGATCATTCCTTGTTTTTCTTCGTAAACGCTACGCGAATGGTCAGGTTGTGTGCGCATCACGGCTGTGACGTGGAGTGATTTGAAGGCATCAACCAAGACTCTTCCTAATTATGAGACTCGATCGAGTGTCTTAAATTAGGTTCCAAATAACGAAATATTAGTGGGGTGGGAATTCCCGGACGATGGTGGACCTGGCAGGGCTCATTCGAGGATGTCGCTCATCTTAAACCGATATCGAGGAGGTCGCTCATATTAAACCGATATCGAGGAGGTCGCTCATGTTAAACCGATATCGAGGAGGTCGCTCATGTTAAACCGATATCGAGGAGGTCGCTCATCTTAAACCGATATCGAGGAGGTCGCTCATCTTAAACCGATATCGAGGAGGTCGCTCATGTTAAACCGATATCGAGGAGGTCGCTCATCTTAAACCGATATCGAGGAGGTCGCTCATCTTAAACCGATATCGAGGAGGTCGCTCATCTTAAACCAATATCGAGGAGGTCGCTCATCTTAAACCGATATCGAGGAGGTCGCTCATCTTAAACCGATGGTCCCTCATCTTAAACCGATATCGACGAGGTCGCTCATCTTAAACCGAGTTCGAGGAGGTCGCTCATGTTAAACCGATATCGAGGAGGTCGCTCATGTTAAACCGATATCGAGGAGGTCGCTCATCTTAAACCGATATCGAGGAGGTCGCTCATGTTAAACCGATATCGAGGAGGTCGCTCATCTTAAACCGATATCGAGGAGGTCGCTCATCTTAAACCGATATCGAGGAGGTCGCTCATCTTAAACCGATATCGAGGAGGTCGCTCATCTTAAACCGATGGTCCCTCATCTTAAACCGATATCGACGAGGTCGCTCATCTTAAACCGAGTTCGAAGAGGTCGCTCATGTTAAACCGATATCGAGGAGGTCGCTCATCTTAAACCGATATCGAGGAGGTCGCTCATCTTAAACCGATGGTCGCTCATCTTAAACCGATATCGAGGAGGTCGCTCATCTTAAACCGATGGTCGCTCATCAGTTTACCAAAATCGTCGCTCGTCAGTTTACCAAAATTGTGCTTCTTTTATAGCACTGCTTGTCCCCTAAAAAATACAAATAAAATTAAGGTGGTCATTTTGCCCCGTGTTCCCCTACAGTTTTTGCAAATGCCCGCTTCGCGCTCTTATCGTCAACTCATCGTCAAAAACAACTCTAGGCCGGTTCCACCGTGGTTGGTTGGTTGGTTCTTCAGGGCGCTTTAATGGGAGAAGGAAGGCAGAGTGGAGCCATGCCGGTTCCACAGTGGTGGCGCCGACCTGAAGGTATAAGTTGACAATGGGCGTATTCGATTGGGAGTGCGATTGAGAATGCGCAGAGGGTTTTGTTCCAAGTACAGCGCGGCCAATCAAATGCGTTGTGTTCGGTCTTCGGAATATTATTAATGGCGGACGGCGATTCACCGAGAATCACCCTGCCTGTGGTTACACCCATACCAGCCAAGGATGGCGGCGGAAAAACTAGCTCTCTAATTATATGCTCAGCGAGGAACTCTTGAATGAAGCTGTTGCTGATAATGAGAAGATGCACAAATTTTAAATCTGAAGTAATCTATTTGTTAAGCTTTAAATATTATTGACGGACCATTTTATATCCACAGGCTGGGTGGGGATGGGGGGGGGGGGGGGGCCACTATATTTCATCCAGGTGAAAGACAATAGTGATATTATTCTATATAGCATAAGCTTCAATTGTTGGGTTTTTGGGTGCGATTTTTTATAAAGCTTGCAGGCATCTTCTTTCACACATGTTTCCGGGCGCCCGTATAAAACCAGGAAAATAAAGAACTTTTGTCTTTGGGCTAAGGGGGGGGGGGGGGGGGGGGGGGCAAGGGGTAGTTGCGTAAACTGGGAATGAGGAAAATAATTCTCCGTACACTGGGAGTGAAATATTAGCCGACCGGCGTGATCAAAGATTTCATTAATCGTGAACTGAGAATTTTAATACTAAATAACCGCGTGAATTGGACAATGGACAATTTATTTCACGTACCCGCCCCTTCCATTGTATGCGCGGAGTTGTCCATTTAATTCATCGTGACCTGGGAATAAAGATTTTTTTTTTTGCATTTTAAACTTGCATTAGTGTTTTATGATTTGGAATTGTTGAAGACCAGAATTATTTAGGGGCCTAAGCCTAAAAGCTGTGTTTTCACTTCAGTGCAGTTCAATATCAAAGTTAGCCACAACTGTCAAGTAGGCCTAATGGTTGTTGGAAAATGCTGACCGTCGATATCAACAAGACCCTATATAGTCAAGTGAATAACAATGACCATGATGACTGATGCGACAGTCTTAAACACTTTGACTGAGCAGGCGATCGACCCTTCGACTGGACAGCTGATGCCAGAATGGGCGGAACGCAGCCCGCCAGACCACGGAAATACTGGTATAGAAATATCTTAGCCATCAGTCGACATAAGTCTTATGGCTTACTGTGTTCATTGACAAAAAATAAACAGAAAGGCGTTCATAAACGTCTACGGGTGGTAGCGATTTCCCAAATTGGGCTGTACAGTTACTAAGAGATTTTATCAAGACCCCACGAGACCGGGATTTTTATGTTCTACGTCAATGCTATAGCACTAACAACATGAGATTAATATCTTCCGGTGGTTGTTCATCTTCACTCGCTTCGCACAAAAATTCGGCTAAAGCTGTCCTTGGATGCACACTGAATTCAATGCGTATATTTCAATTATGAAGATCAGAGTTGGGTCGTGTAATACATGAGCATAATGCGGCTGTTTATGAGTGACTGTCAGTGTCAGGCGAGCTGATGTGTGAGAGCTTCGCTGCCGTATGACGTAATAACAGAGATTATGCGATCTCTGGTATAATGGTCATGAAACGCAGGTCTGCGCGGGATCTATAGATACGTAAAATCACCCCTTGTATCAGGCAAGGACAATATGGTTATCTATTGTTGTTATCTTTCTAATGTGCGAATTGTTATCTAATGTTGCGGTAACGTCATCGATGCTAACGTTATTATGCGAATTGTTATCTAATGTTGCGGTAACGTTCTCGATGCTAACGTTAATATGCGAATTGTTATCTAATGTTGCGGTAACGTTATCGATGCTAACGTTAATATGCGAATTGCTATCTAATGTTGTGGTAACGTTCTCGATGCTAACGTTAATATGCGAATAGTGATCTAATGTTGCGGTAACGTTATCGATGCTAAGTTTAATATGCGAATTGCTATCTAATGTTGCGGTAACGTTTTCGATGCTAACGTTAATATGCGAATTTTTATCTAATGTTGCGGTAACGCTATCGATGCTAGCGTTAATATGCGAATTGTTATCTAATGTTGCGGTAATGTTCTTGATGCTAACGATAATATGCGAATTGCTATCTAATGTTGCGGCAACGTTCTCGATGCAAACGTTAATATGCGAATTGTTACCTATGTTTTGGTAACGTTCTCGATGCTAGCGTTAATATGCGAATTGTTATCTAAAGATGCGGTAACGTTATCGATGCTAACGTTAATATGCGAATTGCTATCTAATGTTGCGGTAACGTTCTCGATGTTAACGTTAATATGCGAATTGTTATCTAATGTTGCGGTAACGTTCTCTATGCTAACGTTAATATGCGAATTGCTATCTAATGTTGCGGTAACGTTATCGATGCTAACGTTAATATGCAAATTGTTATCTAATGTTGCGGTAACGTTCTCGATGCTAACGTTAAATATGCGATGTGTTATCTAATGTTGCGGTAACGTTCTCGATGCTAAAGTTAATATGCGAATTGCTATCTAATGTTGCGGTAACGTTCTCGATGCTAACGTTAATATGCGAATTGTTATCTAATGTTGCGGTAACGTTCTCGATGCTAACGTTAATATGCGAATTGTCATCTAATGTTGCGGTAACGTTCTCGATGCTAAAGTTAATATGCGAATTGTTATCTAATGTTGCGGTAACGTTATCGATGTTAACGTTAATATGCGAATTGCTAACGTTAATATGCGAATTGTTATCTAATGTTGCGGTAACGTTCTCGATGCTAAAGTTAATATGCGAATTGCTATCTAATGTTGCGGTAACGTTCTCGATGCTAACGTCAATATGCGAAATGTGATCAATTGTTGTGGTAACGTTCTCGATGCTAACGTTAATATGCGAATTGCTATCTAATGTTGCGGTAACGTTCTCGATGCTAACGTTAATATGCGAATTGTTATCTAATTTGGTAGTAACGTTAGCATGATAACGTAAACCCAAAAGCAACCAATCTAACCATGATAAAACGTTACAGTAACCTTTACATGCTATCTGGGACGGCCCCCCGGTTGTGGCAGAAATGTAAACATCGCTGATACATGCGGGTATTCCTCACATACAACGCTTCGAAAGGTCTGATCAATGCCTTATCTTTAAATATATTATGATTTATACATGATCCATATCATCACACTGTTACGTAAAAACACTAATATTTATATAGAGGTTATAGTGTTTACGTTAACTGAAATAATAACAGGGGGGGGGGGCGCAAGACTTAAAGCAGTTTAATCAGCGTTGATTCAAGCCTTTAGGGTGGATATAACTGGAACAGGCGTAACACGGTGAATTGGGGTAAATAATCCGCGATGTAAGAAACCGACACGTGACACAAAAGTCGGGCGGAACAGGACACAAAAGCCCGGCGAAACAAGACACGAACGCCGGGTGACACAAGACACGAAAGCCGGGTGACACGAGACACGAACGCCGGGTGACACAAGACCTGAACGTCGGGTGACACAAGACACGAACGCCGGGTGACACAAGACACGAACGCCGGGTGACACAAGACATCAACGCCGGGTGACACAAGACACGAAAGCCGGGTGACACAAGACACGAACGCCGGGTGACAGCAGACACGAACGCCGGGTGACACAAGACACGAACGCCGGGTGACACAAGACATGAAAGCCGGGTGACACAAGACACGAACGCCGGGTGACACAAGACACGAAAGCCGGGTGACACAAGACATGAACGCCGGGTGACACAAGACACGAACGCCGGGTGACACAAGACACGAACGCCGGGTGACACAAGACATGAACGCCGGGTGACACAAGACACGAAAGCCGGGTGACACAAGAAACGAACGCCGGGTGACACAAGACACGAACGCCGAGAGACACAAGACACGAACGCCGGGTGACACAAGACATAAACGCCGGGTGACACAAGACACGAAAGCCGGGTGACACAAGACACGAACGCCCGGTGACACAAGACACGAACGCCGGGTGACAAAAGACACGAACGCCGGGTTACACAAGACACGAACGCCGGGTGACACAAGACACGAACGCCCGGTGACACAAGACACGAACGCCGGGTGACAAAAGACACGAACGCCGGGTGACACAAGACATAAACGCCGGGTGACACAAGACACGAAAGCCGGGTGACACAAGACACGAACGCCCGGTGACACAAGACACGAACGCCGGGTGACAAAAGACACGAACGCCGGGTGACACAAGACACGAAAGCCGGGTGACACAAGACACGAACGCCCGGTGACACAAGACACGAACGCCGGGTGACAAAAGACACGAACGCCGGGTTACACAAGACACGAACGCCGGGTGACACAAGACACGAACGCCGGGTGACACAGGACCCGAAAGCCGGGGGACACAGGACACGAAAGCCGGGTGACACAGGACGCAAAAGCCGGGTGACACAGGACCCGAAAGCCGTGTGACACAGGACGCAAAAGCCGGGTGACACAGGACGCGAAAGCCGGGTGACAGGACAGAAAAGCCGGGTGACACAGGACGCGAAAGCCGGGTGACACAGGACGCGAAAGCCGGGTGACACAGGACGCAAAAGCCGGGTGACAGGACAGAAAAGCCGGGTGACACAGGACGCAAAAGCCGGGTGACACAGGACGCGAAAGCCGGGTGACACAGGACGCAAAAGCCGGGTGACAGGACAGAAAAGCCGGGTGACACAGGACACAAAAGCCGGGTGACACAGGACACAAAAGCCGGGTGACAGGACAGAAAAGCCGGGTGACACAGGACACAAAAGCCGGGTGACACAGGACACAAAAGCCGGGTGACACAGGACACAAAAGCCGGGTGACACTGGACACGAAAGCCGGGTGACACAGGACACGAAAGCCGGGTAACACAGGACACAAAAGCCGGGTGACACAAGACACAAAGGCCGGGTGACACAGGACACAAAAGCCGGGTGACACAGGACACAAAAGCCGGGTGACACAGAACACAAAAGCCGGGTGACACAGGACACAGAATCAGGACACACATGACACCGGAGCAGGGTGACTCCGGCCCAGTCATGACCAGCTAAATAATATATTTCCAGGAAAGCCTTATACGAAACCATATGTTTTCATTCTAACGAGATCATTCTAATCACAGCCAACAACAAATTGACTGTCTAAAAACAGACGGTAACAGATGCGACAAATAACAGCGATATGCAATATACATACACCCATATGCAAAATATAACAACAATAAGTTGTACTACCTTATGCAATACACATAATAACAAATATAAGAACATGTTTATAGTCATAAAATGTCGATGCACCATGGTTACTGAGCTGAATCAGTCTTCCAGTTGAAAAAGCTGGAGATAAGGTGCTATCCTATTTCAGGAGTTGGTCCGGTGTGATTCCTCGCTCGGCCAACTGTCTCTTGGCCCGCGCCAGGTAGTCGGGGTCCGGATAGCCATGCCTGTCATTATACAAGTTAACAGGTTACAGTGAATGGCAACAAACGGTTAAAATGCAATCAAGATTTTACTTAATTTATAATACAAAGTTTGGCAGATGCAAACACAGCTTTGGTCTATCGTGGCGGTAAAGTCACAAAGCTACACTTGGGCCGACTGTACCATACCCGGCTCACGTCTCCCAGGTACTCACGTCTCGGGTCCCCCCTCCAGGTCCGTCTTATGTTCCACTCCGGCCCAGTCGACGCCCCCATCCTCAATGGTGTCAAACAGCCAGCCCTCATCAAAGGCAATTCGCAGCAGTTGCAGCACTTCTCGACCTTCGGGTGAGTTGGGTAGGTACGCAGAGACACTGACATCTCCACTCTGCACAATAGAGAGGGAGACACATTTAGGCACAACCACCGAGCACCCGAATACACCTACACTAATTGCAATTAAACTAAGCAGAAGACCTAATATTACATATTGTACACAACTCCCTGTGCCAAAGCGCGCTAACCGCGGCAGAACAAAAGAAACGTGTATTAAGAGACTCGCGAGACCCGCCAGGTACACTCGCCAGTTACACACAACAAATATACAGACTAAGACTAAACGTACCCTATTTTGGGGGGCTGGGAACTTGTAGGTGATCAAAATTGCGCCTGCATTGTCTTCTCCAGGGATGTGGACCTTGCGATTCAATTCGAACAGCATAACCCCTTCAGATGGTTGTTGGGGCTTCTTGTGTACCGCTCGACCCTTGAGATCTGCGTCTTCATGGCTCTCTTGGTCAACCGGTTCACCGCCAGAATCAATCGCCGTATCCGTATCTTTTCCTATATGTTTTCCCTCAACGGCTTCAACATCTTCCTCGTTTTCCGTCAAGTCCACATCTTCCTCGTTTTCGGCCGAGTCCACACCTTCCTCATTTTCCGCCAAGTTCACACCTTCCTCCTTTTCCGCCGAGTCCACATCTTCCTCCTTTTCCGCCGAGTACACATCTTCCTCGTTTTCGGCCGAGTCCACACCTTCCTCGTTTTCCGCCAAGTCCACACCTTCCTCCTTTTCCGCCAAGTCCACACCATCCACCTTTTCCGCCCAGTTCACATCTTCCTCCTTTTCCGCCGAGTCCACATCATCCGCCTTTTCCGCCGATTTCACATCTTCATCTGTTTCTGCCATGTCCACATCTTCACCATTTCCAGGCCTATGTACGCCTTCTTCCATTTGTTGCGATTCTTCCACTGTTATGTGATCAGTCGTTTCATCCATTCTTGGCCCGGCGGCTACGCTCTGCCCTTCGCGCTGACAATCTTCTAGGTCCTCTGCATTGAGCATCACAAATTCGTCAATTGCTTCAGAATCTTCCTGTTGAACCGCGTGTTGTTTCTCTAACAGCACTGGGCCACCCAGCGTTTCCTTTCTGTTTTCATTGGTGCTTTTATCCTCGCCTTTCTCTTGATTCGCCACGCTACCACTGGGTTCTTCAATCCCCTCTTCCTCCTCCACCCCCTCCTGGCCCTCCTCCGGCCTCTCTTCAGTAGCGCACTTGATAATTTCCTCTACATAACGTGCGTCTTGCACAACATCAGAAGTTTGTGGGCCTTCTGAGCCAGCCTGTGCCCCGTTGGTCTCGAGCTGCCCTAGCGGAACGTTCTCGGCCGATGTTGAACCACCGGCAGCCGAAAACACTTGCTCAAATCCCACGGTGGACCCTCTTTCCACGCAGGTCTCGTCTCCCGACATCTCATTCTCGCCGTTAGAGGGTGGGTACCCCTTTACTTCGTGCACACTTTCCGGAGCAGCCATGTCATCACCGACACTCTCCACGGTGTCTTGTCGGCTTCGAGAAGTCCCCCCCTCTATGGAGCCTGAACTACCGTCTAACCTATCGCCGTCATCCGGTGTCTCTGCCATGGTAGTAGTCGCGAGGGTTGCCTCGTTCGCCAATCGTCCCACAAGGCCCTCTCGAGCAGCATGACTTTCCGCGATTGGCACTTTTTGCGGCTCTTTCGCAATCTGACCAACTTCTTCCTCCTTCTTGGAGCCTCCAAGTGCTGACGCCTCCATTGCGCTCTCTGGCTTCTTCGGAGCCAGACTGGCTGCGGAAGCTGCTTGTAGCTGTTGCCCACCAGACGGCGCTCGCGTTGCGGGCAGCGACGCCATGGTGGAAGAACTGGTTTGGGCCGTGATGACCATTCCACAGCCCGCCTCCGCCTCATCGGACGAAGAGCTCATTTTGTGCAAAGACCGAATTGCATGGCTGGACGAGGCAGAGGCCTCAAAAATATCCTCAAATCTTGTGGTCGGTACTCGCGGAGACACCAAACTGGCAGGAGAGGCACGGGAAGACATGCGGTCGGTCGTGGAAGGTTCTGGTGCAATGTTTCCAGTGGATACTAGCAACCCTTCTTGATTGTGGTTAGCTCGGGGAGACCTTGCGCCGTGTCTCAGTTCTGTATCGTAATCCTCTCTACCGTCATACAAGTCCGCCACAATCCTGCCTTTTTCCACTTCACCTACTGCCACCGGAACGATTACGTTGTGGTCGTCAGAGGGAAAGATAGAACTTTTGTCTGACTCATAGCCACCCGTCTCCTCACCGAACTCAATGAGCTCCTGGAAGACGTTGGCGAGAAGGGCCACAGATTCTTGGTCCCATACGACAAGCAGAATTTCCTTGAGCGAGGCTCCGGTCGTTGCGGCCCGACTGAACTGTTGGACGACGTCCAGTAGGGCGCGGCCACACACGTCCAGGGGCACACCATAGACTCCTGCAATTCCAGGCAACGCAATCGTCAACTCTTCTGTGAACCTCATAAAACACTTAGTTACGTTTTCAACTATAACTTGTGACTATTTTTCACATCCTAATGCTATTTGCTTAGGTTTCTTTCCCAAACTTTATAATAACAGTTCTCAAATGCGACATGCAGTTTGGCCATCTTTTCTAAATTTGCTCCTCCTTTTTAATCTTATCTCCCAGAGACTGGAAGAGAGTACAGTCAACCAGTAACTATGATGAATGCCACGTTCATATTTAAAAGTAAATTAGAAGAATGTATTAGAATTAGAATGCCTGTATAAGCGATGGGACGTGCGTACCAGTGCTAATGGCCGGCAAGGCAATGGAGGTCGCACTTAGCACGCTGTCTGCATAAACAAGGCACTGCAAGAAGGTCTGCCGCAGTACGCTCACACACTGCTCCTTGTCCGTGTACAAACACCACATCGGCCCGACCGCATTGATCACGTTAGCACAGCGAAGAGCTCCGCTGCTGCGGAGCGAGCAAACCTCGCCCACCTGAAACACGTGACCAGATATATATATGTATATATATATATGTATATATATATATATACATGTACAGAAATGTGATCTGAAAAATGCATACATATGCATACCGCCGCAATGATGTTGCATTTTTCACAATTGGAGAATCCTTGGGGAACGGAGGGACCAACAAATGAGCCTCTCATTAGAGTTTATAAAGCAAGAACCCACGCAGCGATTCTTTGCCCCAAGACGGTCACGTTTATAATATACACACGGAGCTGGCTCCACTCGACCGGGCACTCGACCCGGTTCGACAAACGCATTATGAGTTCGCAATACTTAGTGACATTCTCTATATATAGTATGTTGGCGTCTAATGATTAAAACTATTTTATGCTATGTTATAACTCACTTTCGCAAATTAGTCAAGCACACGTTAATGACCTTAAAAGACGTTGCCAGAACGGAAAAGAGGGCAGCCGGAGCTCACCTTCAGGGAGCCGTACTTGGCGATGTACTGGGTGCAGCTTTGCTGGAAGCCGTCTCCAGCGGCCTCGCACAGGGCACGAGCCACCCCGCTACAGTTGTGCAAGTTCTCGTCTGCGGCGTTGACTATGACATCTGCTGTCACCATGGCAATGTTGCCCTCGCAGACCTTCACAAGGGGACCGCCTCTCGTTTGGAACTCCACTCTGACATCGGGAACGGTACAGTTGTCGTCGTGTCCAGAGTTGACGTCTGCAGACCTGACGGATACATTCGATGGCCTTGATACCCTTTCCACATACTTGTTCGACGGCTTGGCATGAGTTTCATCCGTCATCAAAGCTCCTATAACCGGTCTGATGGTCTTCGGGGTCACCCCCTGGCCGGCCTTCCACCCGGCGCCAGATAGAGTGTGGGACATCCCCTTGGGTGTCTGGATCCTGGCTCCTGTCAGCCGACCCGGATATGAGGCACTGCCACCGAAGTCCCTCGTCTTGTGCGGCGCCTGCTTGGCGCCGGCCTTCGAGGGCGCCATCATCAGCATCACCTTGGGTTCTTCAGTGTCAGTACCCGGGATGTACTGCGACCTTAACCCCTGTTCTCTGGTCGCGCGAGGGCCGAGCACCTGTTTCAATCCCAACTTTTCCTTGATCCAATCCAAGGCTAAGGCCAACTGGTTCCATTCTCCAACCAGAGTGATCTCGCCCCGCGATCTGTCACCTCGGGCTACCACGGTGCGGGAGAAGGCCTTTCGGACGGCGTTAAGCACCGCATCGTACTCGTCGGCTGTGACGGAGAACGGGTCGAACTCGATCGTTTCTTTGACAACCGCGTAGAAGACTGTCTGGTAGACGCTGATGAAGTTCTCCTTGGCTTTGTCGACTGTGAGGTATGCGGCCGCCTCGTGGCCAAGTGTCGCGATAGTTACCGTGCTCACGTCACCGCTGGTGTAAAAGTAACACTTCACTTTGTGTTTCATTTCGAGCTCAGCAATCTTCTGGCTTTCCACTTTGCGGACGTAGTTCGTTATATCGGAGTCTAGGTCGAGCGTTGCCTTCTCCGCTCCCGAATCCCGCGTGTCCCAGTCACGACGCCCGGAGCGCGCGTCTGGCTCGACAACGGCACGCACGCTTACTGCCCGCCGACTTGCGCTCGGTAGGGACGCAGTCAGCGTTTCTCTCGAGCTCCCGTGCCATGGTACAGATGAGCTATTACAGGGATGGCGTGCACTCGAGCGGCCACTGCTCGCAAACATGTTATCAACAGCTTCTTCATTCTTGGAGTAAGGGCCCGTAAGCTGACCTCCTGGTCTTTCGACGGGGTCAGTGGGTCTGCCACGTTCCCGACTAGAGTAAGGTTTGCTTGCGAAGTGGGCAGAGCCGGTCGCATCAGCCTTGCTGTGCCGCAGTCGCCCTGCCGAGTGGCCTTCACTCTGGATCCAAGGGTCCTGAAGAGTGCCACGTGTCCCAGTCAGAGTCCACTTCTCGCTGTCAGAGCTCTCCACGTCGGACGGCGGGATGTTAACGTGGCGCCCCACCTCCAGCAGCGCCCTCTGGCGGCCCCGCTGCTCCTTTCGGTATTGATCATCCAGCCAGATCTGAGCGCTCTGGATTTGTAGCAAGGATCCCGTTAGCGACACAGAGGTGCCTCGCGAGCTCAGGTCGACTTCCAGACCAAACTGCTCGCACAGGTTCTCCACACAAGCAGGCCCGTTGGAAATAGAACCCCACACTACCGGATCCACTTCGGCGGTGCACTTATTGTAAGTCTGAAATAAATACAAGACAATACACTATTGTCATCGTAAAAACATTACGGTTAGTTCGTTTGATATGAACTAGGTTAGTCTTTTAAAATGGACATATTAACAAACTTAAAATCTTTGGAGTTAATTAACAAGGTTAATTTTGATACCTTACATAATAGTCCTTATTGTGTCATGAAAGTAGTGATATAGATATATTTTGAAGCAGGACAGTTTATTACACCAAATGTATAACGAGAGGAACATTTTACCTGTCTTGGAGCAGGTCTAACTTTCACTGATATCCCATGCAACTTATGATTATGAACCAACACACTCGCTACTTCTGCAAAAGAAGGTAATAACAGAGCATGTAGCATAATTTTAGAACTATAACTATATGCATAAGATATCAGAAAAACTATCATATACATAAAAATAGTTTAGAACTAGAATTCAAACAAGTAAAGCAAATTTCTGCACTACATTGTTACGAGTTTTGCTTGTTATATGTAGAACACGATGGCACATTAACCATTTGGGCCTTGGAATAGCAAATTTGGAGGGTAAATAAAGGTGATCATAGATATATATTGGGAAACGGAACCCAGGACTATTTGCCCTGTACAATAGCAGATTTTACTGAATTAAATAAATACTGACAACTGCATTTTCTTTATTTCATCATAATGCTATGTTATCAACTTTACCAGTGTTAGTATCTTTTATCATGTTATATTCATACCTCTTTCCCGCTTGAATGTCACCAGTGCTTGAGAGTTATCATGTCCAAGTGGGTGGAGTACATGGAGTATATTACCACCACCAAATCTGGTATGGCCAAAATGGTGCAGTAAATCTTCCTTTATACACGTGGAAGGAATATGGCTCACTATTACACTCGCCATCTCTCACTGTTCTTTATTCAAACCCTAGGGTCTTTAACTTGTCCTCGCAGAAGCGAACTTCATTGGTTCCAGGCTTTAAATAGAAAAAAATATAATGATACATAAGGCCCAAGGTTCTCGCTATCTGAGAATTTGATTTTTGTCTAACATGATTTATTTAGCGGCAGATTCACCGCTGCTAACGTTGTATGCACACTATCAAAGACCATATTCATCCCTAGAGAAAAAACTGCAGTAGTGTCTTATCCAGTATATCACTTCCGACATCAGGAACAATGGTACAGCTAGCAGAGAACATTTAAGAATAAATAAGAACTAATGTTATATCTGACTCTCTTACTATAATTAAGGTCTGAATTTTCAGGCTAATTATCTTTCAGGTAGCACTGTGGAAAGGCAATTTCATTACATTTCTGGCTATTACCAATCAGTCTGTCCTGAGTCAGCTTGCATGCACAATGTATAATTATATGTAAACCTCTGTCAAATGGATATAAATTCCATTGCATTTTTCGCGCCCACCGGTGGCTGAAGCAAGTGAAGGTGAATCTTTCATACTGGGGTAGCATCATAATTAAAAGCATTTCCCTGAAATTGCTCATAAAATAGTGAGGGCTTTGCATATGGTGCTTTATACTGGCGAGCATGTGGCACCAACTAGTGGGAGAATGAACATATTATAAGAGTATTGTCCTCTGGAGTAGATTATTATTTTTTTTGGGGGGGGATAATAATAATAATCTTTATTGCCATGGATAGTACATAAATCAATATAAAAAAGAACAGGTTGGCAAGGAGCAGAACTGAGGCTTATTTGCTCAAAAAAAAATTAAAAAAAAAAAAATGTTCTTCCCATGCAGCAAACACACAACTGTCGCACAATGTTGGTTTTTGGTTGTAATCATGTGATCTAAATATCTTTATGGATATGGGTTCAACGTTATAGGGTATGTGTGGGGAGGTGAGACTAGGCCATTGAGGAGGCCCACCATGCATTACACATCTCCCCCCAGAGTCCCCAATAAAAAGTGGGTACACATTGGTTTTTCCCTGGGGACCAACTCAATGCAGATTACTGTGCGGCAAGCTATCTCCCTAAGTGGCTTCTCAACAAGAGCCAGTTATAGCGCTGGATATAGTCCTGATTTTATCTGCACATGTGCAGAATTCACGCACCTGGCTGGTGGATTGATAAATATATATATATGGGAGTTTCTGGTTTGTATTGTTCATGTCAGGGTTGGTGCTCCATGGAGTTAGCGAGTTTGTAGTTTGCGTAAGCTTAGGCTTGGTCAACCAGTTGGAGCCATCAGGTTGTGAATGACCTGTGGTTTTAATTTGTCTAGGCTCATGCCTTCCTTTATTCAATTTATATCAAACTTGAAGCATGGCATAAAGTAATGAATTTAGCTGATCGCTATCTAAGTTGTTTGGCTGTATTCTGTATGTTGTTTCCTTGTCGTATAGTAGTGTAACCATTTTATCCTGGTTAAGTTTTAAAGTTGGGAGTCCTTTTTACCAGTTTATGGATATTTAGGCATTCAGGTTGCAGTAAGATTAGATAATAGTAAGCCCAGGTCAGTTTAAGGAACAAACCAAAAGTTGTCTCCTGGTAGATTTGTAAAAAGTATACAAATAGAAGTCAATATGAAAGATAAGTATAGGTATGATGGATATACATCCATCCACTAGCTACAGCACAAAAAATAAAGGGGGTTCGCTACACATGCTACTTCTGACTAGATCTGACCACCTCTGGCTACCTGCTGCAGATTAGTTTATTCAACCATTTTAAGCATAATTAAGCTTAGAATTAAGGTTATAGGCATAAAGTTTAAAGTCTAGCTCCTAGATCAAAATTTTTTTCAAGATATTACATCATGTCATCAAAGTATAAAACCGTTTAATTTTAATCTTATTCAAAGTTGATACCCATTAGAAATACTATTCCATATGACATATAAAAATATAAAGAAATTGAGACAGACAATCAGACAAATTTCAGGTTAAAATACTATTCCAGATATTATGAATTCAATACATCAAACATCTACTTATTACCATGATTACCTTCTTTCTAAAAAATACCAATAGGGTCTGCAAGTGATATCACAGATATAGGGACCTGCATGCTCAAGGGTAGTACCCAGAATGCTTGTTTTTTAGAGGTGAGTGCATGCTGTCTGTGATGTCACTTACATATCCTATTTATCTGAATATTTACATGACCTCTTCAACTGCCTATAGGCCTATTGAGCAACTAATTTAAGCTGGAACCTGCATCTACGTCACTTGGCGTAAAAATTTTAGCTTTGATATTTTTCAAAGTTGATACCTAAGTTTGTAGAGATTCTGTGATTAAACATGCCACGCTTACCAAATAACGACAGTAATTATATTTGTTTGTTTTCAGGCTAGATCAGAGGTACAAAATTCCTTGGAGCGCTTAACCTGTTAACAGATAAAGCTGTTAACACTGGTTAAGATGCGCAGCCCTTCCAAGTTCCAGCTTCGCTGCCTCACCTGCTCACTGCATGGCCATGGGACGTAGGCGTAGCTGTTGTTCCAAGGCAAGTCTGTACACGTTCAATGTCTGGCGCCTGAACCTAACTTCGCTGCCTCACTGACACTGCATGGCCAAGGCACGTAGCTAGGCGTAGCTGTTGTTCCAAAGCAAGATAAGACTTATTGGGTTTTTTTGTACATAACGTGTATCCCAAAAGTCCGTGGTAAATATCCGCACTCAGAGTTTGAAATGATTACTGTCCTCTGGGCTTAGTCTAGATTAGGAGAAAACCCACCTTAACACAGCCTACCACACAGTCAGACGTACCAGCGTACACGAATTTGTGTTCCATGGAAACCGGGGGCAGGGGAATTCCGGGTATTCCCGCTGCCTCGCTTTCATCCCATGTGCGGTTGTCAAGCTCCCCGCACGGTGGCGCTATGCAAGCAAGCGGCCAGCTCCAGCTTAGCACAGAGAGTGACAACGGTGGAATACCTATGACGTCATTTTTAAAGCTGGCCATACGCGCCTCAGAGGTTCATATTTGCCAGGTGCCATATCTGAGCTCGGCAAGCTCAGTAGTATTTGGGGTCTCGAATCATAAGTTTGCGTCTGAATGGGCACCTGGCCTTTGAGCTCAAGAAACCATTCCCACTCCAACTTGTTGTGCCAGCACCTTTAAACAACAAGAATCTTGGCAAATATAATTTTTTTTTTCCAGTGTGTAATATTGTAAGATGAGTGGGGAGGGGTGATTAGCATTAAGGAGAGTTATTTCGAATCTGCAAGACCAATGTAGGATCCAGATATGCTGGAAAAAGAGGAGCCGCGGTGTCGAGTAATGGTTTAGCTTTTAGGTTTTTATATGTTAAATGGTATAAATCTCGGCCCTGACATTTCATTATTTCTTATTTTTCCTTAACAGTTTTAAAACATGACAAAGCAAACTGTTTATGGTCAGCAGAAACCGTTTGCCCTTTGAAAAGAGCAACACGAAAATAGGTAACACGCGCGAAACCTTGAACCCTTTTGCAAATTAGAAAACGAACATAGGTTGCACTCGCATGACACCGCGTGACCTATTTGTGAAGTTTAAAACGAGATGGGAAATGCTCGCGCGAATCTGTTTTCCCTTTTTTGCATTAAGTGGAGCCGGATAACGATCCTCAAAAATTGCCAACCGCTAATTAATCGCGAATCTTCAAGATTTCCTGAATGCCTATCACAAATCTCCAAGATTTCCTGGATGCCCGTATATATAGGCTCTTCCGCAGCCCCACCTCCACGCGCTCGATGTGATCTGAGTGAGCGGGCCGGCGCTGTGGAAGAGACAAGGATTGCCATCGCGGAGATTGAGAGATATCACCCCTAAGATGGCGGTCAATTAGAGAAAACAGTGCACCAACTGAACGACACCGGCAACACGAGTAGATAAACATATCGGTTAACACACGTGCCGCACCACCCGCCGCCGCCCCCCCCCCCCCCCCACCTCCTCCCCACGCCCGCCTGCGTGCCTATTGGTTGTTGATTGGTGGCCACATCATCAGGCTGCGGCCCCATCGGGCGTACACCCTTTGGCCGCCCGCAGTAGCTCTTGTCGTCCGCCCGTATACATCAGATGCCTGAATCGGGCATGGGCGGCAAGACTACAAATCTTCGTAACTTTATTACTTTGAGAGGACTTTGTTTGTATTTATCAGAAACATCAAATGACAAATATAGAGCTTAGCTTTGAAGGTAGATGCCAGTGATTTGTTTCTAGCCTGTCACTGAAAAGAAAAAGCCTTGATGGTGTTTTAAACTTTGGGCCAGTTCTTCGAATTCGGGTTCATTAGTGAGATATTGCATCATCATTGAGCATTGGTAAACACATCTTACAGCTCTGTCAACCAGTGTCAACTGGCGGAAGCGCTCATCGAAGTCCAGTGTGTGGGTCCAAGGGTACAAGAAACAGGTAGGCTTATAGGTTACAAAGAAAATACAAATGAACTACACCTGCACACATGCCATGTTATTGGTCTGCGCCACACCTGCATACATGCCATGTTATTAATATTGGTCTGCGCCATGTCATAATTCATGCCATGTGGGAATATTCTCATATGGCGCTACGCCAAATCGGAATTCCCACATGGCGCAGCCATATCGGAATTGTGTGGAATTTAATCTTTCTGCATTTTAATAATAATAATAGATCTAACTATATTTATTCTTACACGGTTCTCGCCCAATTAAATAAAACAACTAGATCTGCAATAGAATAGCTGGTTCAGTTTGAATAATTCTGATATGGCACCGGTTCTAGCCTAAATAGAATTTTGTTTATGGAACCAAGTTCCAAATGATTCAGGCCATGTCTACTTCTGGCGAATTAAAACCCATTGACCTGTTCAGTATGTTTAATAACATTTAGTATCACATTAAATCTTTCCCGCCAACCAATGTTTTTGTGGTCTTTAGTATAACAGGGTTGGATGGTCCAAAGCAAGGTTTAATTGCCGCTTATAATTTATTATTGGCTGCTAAAGGAAAGGTGGACTAAGGTTTAATGCCTTTAATCGTAATCAGTAATTAATGGCTGAGACCGTAGCAGTAAAGAGAGTGGCTAAATATATGCTGAGTGTTCTTCCAGGTCAACTGACTGTTGGGTTGGTGGATTTTTTAAATATCCCGGGATCGCGCAGTTGCCGGTTGCGCTGAATGGGAATTCCGAAAATATGTAGCGCCAATTCCGAATCAGCGCAGATTCCAACTTTGCGCTGAACATTGTTACTGGTTATATGTCCTGTATTTGTTTTGGCGCAAGTGCCCCCAGGCAATCCCACTTCTCTAGGGGTACAACAGTGTCAATGTTAGAGAATTGACTGTAGCTTTTATTATAATGTGTGTGCAAACAATCATAGTATTTACATATTCTATATACCTTGTTCTATCTTCTGACATTAAGAAAGTGTGTCAACATTAGGTTGTTTCGGGGTCTCACAGTGAAAAGACTGGACTAACTTGCAAAAAAAGACAATATCTTGCGAAAAGACAATATTTAGCAAAAAGACAGCTTAAATGTCAATAAATCTTTAATTGACATGCTGATCAGATTGATTGGTTTTTTAATATCTTTACTTCTCTTAAGAATGAAAAATATATTATGTAACTGGGTTTGTCAACGGTTAACAAATATTTCAACACAGACCGCGTTCAGTGATCGGTGGGCTGCCACCATGTTACATAAGTTTGCGTTATGAGGTTTTTTCGTGAATAAATGCTTTAAGTATATTTTCACAGCAGACATAGATAACAGAATTTGCACACTGCCAATATTCAGCGTAATGAGCATCACTTACTTTTGGGGAATCTCTTCAGGTCCCGTAATGAGCATGGATAATGCGGAATTTGCACACAGCCAATTTTCTGCATCATTTTAGAGTTTGAGCACTTTTCCAAATCTTCATGCTGCCCAAATCTTGATTTCACCCAATTTCCTCGCCCCTTTTAGTAGAGGCTAACTCGCATATCTGGCCAAATGAGAAAACAGCATTAAAACAATCCATGACACAATGCCATGTGTACAGCCGTTGATAACTTGTTAAATTCATCCCTGCCTCGTCTGTCAAAGGTCGTCCTTTGATAACTTTTTCTGACTCCATAGTCACATTGGCATGTAATTAAATCCTGGCTTCTTCTTTGAGGCCAAACCCAGCAAACACACAAAGTTGACATTAGGAAATCAAGCAGCGACAAACATTAAACTAATATTTTGTTGCCTATATTTCATGAAAATAAAACCTTTGCCATGTATAGTGACTAGTACAAATCAGGCATGGGATGATTACATTGTAAATGTAATCGATTACGATTACTTGGAAATTTCATGATTACGATTATGATTACAGGAAATTTCATGATTACGATTATGATTACAGGAAATGTGAAAGTAATCGATTATGATTACATTGAAAGTAATCATGATTACTTTCTATGTTTTTAATAAATGAGATCTTAACTAGACCTTTAAGTAGCTATTTCAACATGCAGTAAGAGCGGGGCCACACAAATTTGTCGATAAACAGTTCAGAAGCTGGCGATTCAAATACTAGCAGTTTGTATGAAGACTGGGCAGCTTGGTTGGGAGAGCATCACATTTCTGATAATAGGGCTGTGCCTTCAATTCATCAGGAGCTTTTTTTATGGCATTTAATGAGGGTTACAACCCACGGTAATCACTTTGTGAAGAACAACCCCCGATCGTAATAAGTTATTCTAAATATTTTAAGTTAAGAAAAGCATAAGTATAAAAGTTATATTAAATATTAACTCTAATGTAAAAAACACAAATTATATATATTTGATGCAAATCCGCTGCATTTATTCTTATCTTCCTTAAAGGAGGTGTGGTGGGTAACAGAACTTATGTCTTCTATGTAAAATGGCAGGTAATAAAGGAAACCACAGTACTATAGGACACGGGGATATCCATACCATATGTCGCCACGCCCCAGTACTGAACCCAGTCAAGTTCGTTTAACACATCTTCCAATTTATCTATACAGAGAACAATAACACAAGCATCTAACACCGTTCCATCAAGCGCCCGCCCACCCACTCCCAATAACACAGGTGGCTCTGGACCATCCCTAGTTATCCAATGCAAACAAGATTAGCATGGGATTAAAAGGGAATCCACTTTCGGTTACCCAGCCAGCTTAATTGTTATTTCTTGGATGGAACAGGAAGAACCAGAAGGGTAGGTGGGGGGGAGGGGGGAGGGGGGCGTCTCTACAGTAGGACTGCAGTGGCCGGTTTTCATTTATGATACTGGCGACATAGAAGGTGTGAAGCTCAGTTCTGAGACTGAAACAGCTGAGTGAAAATTGTAAAGTAATCATCCAAAGTAATTATGATTACGATTACATTAGCAATGTAATCGATTACGATTACATTGCCTTTAAAACCAATGTAATCGATTACGATTACTTGGAAAATGTACTCGATTACAATCGATTACGATTACTAATTCCTGGTACAAATTGGCTGCGTGTAGCAGTTGTTATAAATACAAAATGGTGAAATGTCGGGAGTGGACATTTTCGCAATGTTAGGACAACGTTACCTGAAAAATAAGACATCATAAAAACAATATGTAATTGATCGTCTTTGACAGTCAGCCTTTTAATGAACTCAACATATACGCATTTGTTCCCCACAGAAGGCACAATTTTAATATGGGACTGAATGTCTAACAATGTAAACTGAAAACGTTCTGGTAATGTAAAAAAACATACATATTCAAGTGGTGACAACGTTATCGCAACAAACAATAACGTTGTGTCGATGTTGTCATGACGTGAATTTATTTGCTGGGAAGTGTTTAGCGGTTGTAAGTGTCCGGCGCGCGTGAGCTGCCCAGACGACCGCCCTCTCCAGGACCCAGCTCCAGATGCGGATTCGAAGTAGTAGGCCTATATATGTAGTAGGAGTAGTCGCAGTGGTTTCGTCAAATCTCTATAAGTTTTAGTTATCTTTTGCTGCCTAATTACCAATCAATCCCACCAACAAAAAACACTGAAAACAACTTCACAATAGCCTCAGGATCACTCTGGCGAAACAGTGCGAACTGCAACAACAGTCAGTCGAATCGCCGAGGCGCAGACTAATCCTCTCGCGGCTCGACCAACCCCGACCCCCCCTCCACCTATGGCAGGGGGGGGGGGGTGAGAGCGACTTGGCATGCATAGCAGTCAGAAATATTACACTGCCACTGTCACTGTATACAAACGGCGGCCCGTAACTGCAGATACAGTCAATCAAAGATGGCAGAAGAAAGTGTCAGTGGAATAATTATGACGAAAATTGAAATTTTCAATTTTCGGCATATGTCGGTCGGTCGTGTTTGTTTGTTAGTTTGTAACATGTCTGTTTCACTCGAAAATTACAAGTCTCATTGCGTCCTAACGGATGCATACATCGGTTGGTAGTTGTTTTTGCCTAATAGCAACGCGATAGGGCTACAACATATTCGTTACGCAGGTCGAAAGGTCAAAGGTCAAGGTCACAGCGATTTGTTGAAAAAATTAATAAAAACACTTATATCTCCGTTAATATTAAAGCTAGAGATCTCTGGTCACTTTCAAAATGTGCTATCTTTTAAGGCGCAGTTTTTGGGTTTTGTTCACTTCTTGATGCGTATTACTCATTTTCGAGTAAAATGAGGTCATTTTGAGGTTTTGCGGCAAACGCACTAAATGACCTCTGTCAGTTTTTTCACTATTCGGCACATTTGCCATAAAACTATCGCTATGATGTTGAAATATGTCATAGAAATATGAATTGAGATGAGTTGTGTCGAATATTAGAGTTTTCTGATACGTCACGTGACGTCACGATGACGTCACTTTCGGTACTTACAAAAAATTGTCAAAAATCAGAAAAAAATCACAAAAATGCGAGAATAGCATCATATTGTAGGGAAAAGTAGTTTCTCATATAGCAGCAAACTAAAAACAATATGTTCCTATCTTACTTCCGGTTACAAGGCCGACGGCTTTTCTCTATGGGACTTCCCATGTTAAAGCGCTGGATCTTAAGGCTGGGAAAAATGTTTTGTTGTGTATTTCACAATTGCCTCCATCAAACAACACAGCGATTTTTTTCTTAGTTAAACATGGTATCTAGTAGTCACAGTGCTTACCATATGCAATTGAAGCGAAAAGTGACGTCACAGGATTTTTTGGAAATCTGGCCCATGGTGAAAGATACGGCTTTTTGGTCCAAGCAGAGGCTCCCACGGGCGTCCTATTCAAGCAATCACTCAATGCTTGCAGTTGTGGATAGATAATACTAAGCTGGGTCATAATCTGCGAACACGGTGACATAGCTATAATACTTTTCGGTATATAGTTGAAATCGCTTAACATTGGATCCTATGGGGAAAAATGAACTTGAGTGACTATGACCTACTTCCGTTCAAGTTATTTCAGTCTCCTTCGCCACACATTGGGGTACTATCATCGCAAAGCAAGCTGCAGCACACAAACGGCGATCGCAATATTATTTTTCGTTTCCATGGCAACGAAACAATTGGCTTAATGATAAACATACAGATTCTTGCTCCTTAAAGAAAAATCGTCAAAAATCAGATACAAATGTTAAAATTGCAATCTTTTCGCCCACTAGTTGCCAATAAGCATCTACAGATCACGTAATGCGTCAATTAGGCGGATGTTGTCTAGTTACGGCGCTAGAGCGCTTCGAATTGGGACGACACCTTTGCGGGGCCGCCAATGATGAGTGAATGGAGATTGTGTACACTTTGAAACATAGGTCAAAAATCAGAAAAAAAAAGCTAGAGCTGTGCTCTTTGCGCCGAATGGTAGGGAACATTCATCTCCAGAGAACTAGTGCAAGAAACACATTAGTTGCTATATCACTTCGCCTGCAGTGTTCTTTGGTGTTGTCGTCGGTATCCGTGTCTCCGCAATGATAAACTAATGCAACTGTTGGCCATTCGTCAAGCCATAGCTGAAGGACAATTCGTTCTATCGCCTAGCTCTTTAATCAAATGAGTTGTGACAGTGAACTTTGACCATTGCTACTTGGGCGTTGTAGTGCGTCACATCATGACGTCACAATGACGTCACGACGTCATAGTTTTACAAAGGTCATTACTCGGTTATTATACCTCATGGCGACTTCCGGGTTATTTGACGTTGTACCGTATACCCAGGGACAAATGCTGCAGTGGGTAACCTTTTTCGCGGTACCGAAACGTGCGCGTCAAAAATGACGTCGAAGTTGACGTTACCGGACAAAATTGTGAAAGCAATTCATTTTCATGTTTAGCCACTACGTAATAACACTATAAGTTTATAAGTAGGTAACAGAAACAGTTGGAAAGCCAATTTGTTTCATTTGGTAAGCGTTGGTGACGTCATGTGCGCCTAATGGCATCGATGTGAAAGCAATAGTTGACGTCCACCTCGCGTTAAGTGGCGTTTTGACGTTCAAAGGGCCGTAACTCGGTTAATATTTGAGCTAGGGAACCCAGATTTGGCATGAAGCGAGAGAGAGATGTAAGGTTGACCAGCGAAAATCGCGATAGAATTGCTCTAGGACGCTTAGTTTGGCCGCTAGAGCGCTCGCAAGAGGTGCACCCCCCTTGCTGAGGCTCCTATTAGGAGTCAACGGCGATATCGACCGGCACTCCTTCGGGTTGCGATGGCCGCCGTTCGCTTAATAGCGACGCTAGGGAGTCGCGAAAGGTTGAAAAAGACGGGCTTACGTCGACTTGGGTGAGAAATCCGCGTTTCCTTAAGCAGACGTTAGATTGTGCTCATCCAGCACCCGCATCCCAGGGGTCCAATTTGGGCTAAATTGAGCTTACAGCGAGCCCAATACAGCTTTTAGTGGACAATTCGGGCGAGAACAACAATTTTGAACAACAATGTTTGTTTGTTTGCATTTTTTCCTACCCTCTACTGCCCAAACGACAACAGCTATCGTTCACCAATATTTATGGAAATGTGGCGTGTCCGAATCTCTACAATTTTCAAGTGATGGACTTTCCAATGTCAAAGGTCAAAGGTCAAGGCCGTCCGGTTAAAGGAAAAACGTAAAAGTGCTAAGGCTTTCTTAATATTTGTCCTAAAGAGATGCGACTAGCGTCAAAATGTTCCACTGATTAGGGGACACAACTTTAATATAGATCATTTTTTTTCGCGCGTAGGAAGAAGTTTCGCGCAAAATGACGTCATAGTTTACCTTGTCCTTATTTTCAAACTAGATGCACGTTGTTTTCCCACTTTAACTTTCTCAATCGTCGCCAACCTCCAATGATGTATTCAGAAAGTCGGTATGACCCATTTCCCGAAGAAAAATTCGCCGTCAATGACGTCACATGACGTTAAAAAAAAAGAAATATTTAAATACGCATTAAATTCACTGTATAATTAATATGGGGAATAGAGAGATCGGATTCGGGTCACAGAACGTCTAATTTTACCGCCTAGTTGTTTCTTAGTTAAAAAAAGATACTTTCAATTTTACTTTTCCCGCTAGAGGGCCAAACATTCCTTATGGGGATTCCCATTATAAAGTCGGCGCCGGATCAAGACAGCGTGGGCTGGAGGTGTGTGTGTGGGGGGGGGGGGGGGGGGGGGGTGGCAGTGAGTAAGCGGTTCGCGATAAGGCACCGTGTTGTTTATATATTGTGATTTGATTTATCGGGAGAGGCGTTCAGGCACAGTCGTGGGGAGGGAGGGGAGCAGATAACACACCATTAATAGAGCGCATTGATGTTGTGTACAAAGAGTTCCGAATCAATCGTCCCCGCAGCCGCCCACCAGCCTCACGGACTCCTGCCCCTCCGACCCCCGCTATCCCCCTCCCTCCCTCGCCCACCCACACCAACCAGGGTTAATGGACTCCTCTCTGCTCATCCCCACACCCATCCACCCGACTCCTGCAGCCCCACAGCCCGTCGACACTCATCAGACTCCGGCATTACTGGTCCGCCCCCGCCCACCGGCACTCACTAAACTTAAGCTTTATGCACTCCTGTTTTTGTTCGTAACCTCTACTGACCGAACGACAACAGCCATCGTTCACCAACTTTTAGGGAAATGTGGCATGTCCGACCTCTACAATTTTCATGTTACGGACTTCCCAATGTCAAAGGTCAAATGTCAAGTCCCTCCGATTAAGGGAAAAACGTAAAAGTACTAAGGCTTGCTTAATATTTGTCCTAAAGAGATGAGACTAGCATTAAAATGTTCCACTGATTAGGTGACACAACTTTAATATGGACCATTTTTTTGCGCATAGGAAGAGGTTTCGCGCAAAATGACGTCATAGTTCACCTTGTCCTTATGTTTAAACTAGATGACGTTGTTTTCCCACTTTAACTTTCTCAGTCGTCGTCAGCCTCCAAGATGTATTAATGAAGTCGGTATGACCCATTGCCCGAAGAAAACTTCGCCGCCATTGACGCCTTATGACGTCAAAAAAATGAAATATGTCAATACGAAGTAAATTCACTGTATAATTAATATTGGGAATAGAGAGATCGGATTCGGGGCACAGAACGTCTAATTTTACCGCCTAGTTGTTTCTTAGTTAAACACAGATACTTTCTATTTTACTTTTCCCGCTAGAGGGCCAAACATTCCTTATGGGGATTCCCATGTTAAAGTCGGCGCCGGATTCGGAATGACAGTGACCGAGCTGTTCGCGATAAGGCACCGTTACGGTATTGTTTACGTATTGTGAGGTGATATATTGGGAGAGCCGTCGGCCGCAGTCATGGGAAGGGAGGAGAACAGGTTCCACCGCCTTCACCCTCACTCGTCAGAATCATACACTCCTGCCCCCCCCCCCACTTCCACCCCGTCCACTCACACCCACCTTGCATGGGCGTGAACAGGGAGCACGTGCCCCCCCCCCCCCCCTTTCAGACCGGCCTGTGCGGAACCCATTATTGTGCCCCCCCCACACTCCCCCCATTTCAATAATTCCTGCGCACGCCCTAGCAGCACCAATTTCATTCTCCCCCCCCCCACCCGCCCACCCACATAAAAGCAGGGTTAATGGACTCCTGCTCTGCTCACCCCCACGCCCATCCACCCGACTCCTGCAGCCCCCAGTGCAGTGAGGTGCAGTGAGGTTGAAGTCACGACCAAGCCCGACCGAGACATTACAACGCAGGTAGAGGGGTTGAAGCGACCCTGACGTGGCCCGGGGTGGTCCTTTCAGCGTAGGGAGAGGGTGGCGGAATCCAGACCGCACTAATCATAATACTGGTCCTCCTATTCATGGGTGCAAATTTTGCACGCTGATCCAGAAAGTACGGGCAAAAAGAAACGGCGTGAAGATGAAACGCGTATGGTTAAACCGAATGGGAGTATGGCGGCCTCGGATCTTCCTGTGATAACTCTCACAGGTAGACGTTCCTCGGACGAACTCTAATTGTGTTGAGACAATGCTTAACAACATTCATGTACCGGTTATTGTGTTCACGATATGAATGGAAAGACCAATGCATATATCCAATAACAGCAGTTCCGAAATGTACAATAGGAGCAAGCATAATTTTCTAAAGATCTGGGACCATGACAATAGTCCGTCGGTCAGCCTCATGCCCCCTCCCCCGCCATGACAATACTCCGTCGGTCAGCCTCGTGCCCCCTTCCCCCCATGAAAATATTCCCTCGGTCAGCCTCATGCACGTTTACCCCCATGACAATACTCCCTCGGTCAGCTCCATACTCCCTCCCCTCCATGACAATACTCCCTCGGTCAGCCCCATGCCCCCTCCCCCCATGACAATACTCCCTCGGTCGGCCTCATGCCCCCTCCCCCATGACAATACTCCATTGGTCAGCCCCATGCCCCCTTCCCCCCATGACAATACTCCCTCGGTAAGCCCCATGCCCCCTCCCCACCATGACAATGCTCCCTCGGTCAGCCCCCCCCCCCCCATGGCCATATTCCCTCCCCTAAGACAATACGTCTTCGGTCAGCCTGGGCTAAGAGCCTGGGCTAACGGATTAAACTAGTGGCCTGGACCAGCGGCCTTGGCAAAGCTGCCTGGGCTAGGGGCCAGAGCTAGCGGCCTGAGCTAGCGGCCTGAGCTAGCGGCCTGAGCTAGCGGCCTGAGCTAGCGGCCTGAGCTAGCGGCCTGGGCAAAGCCTGGGTAAAGCCTGGGTTGGTGCCCAGGATAGCGGCCTAGGTTAGCATCCTGGGCTAATCCTGGGCTAGTGGCCTAGGCTAACAACCTAGGCTATCTTACTGGGCTATCTTATTGGCCTGAGCCAGCGGCTTGGACTAGCGGCCAGGTCTATGACTAGGTTAGGGGCCTGGGCTGATGCCCTGGGTTGATGCCCTGGGTTGATGCCCTGGGCTGATGCCCTGGGCTGGCGGCATGGGCTTGCCATTTTTCAACATGACGGACCGGGCCAGCAAGAGTATCTTGAAAACAAAAGGGATAGAACCATTATTTTTGTACCTGTGCATATCTTTTCGGGGTCACTGAATTCGAAATAAAATCATTATTGCGTATCCTGTTGCAACGCATCCGCCATTTTTCAAAATGACAGACCACGAAAAGTACCCAATATGTTGAAAATTAAAACACTGATGATTTTTATGTTTATGTAGAGTGATAGCGGCCAGGTCTAGGACTAGGTTAGGGGCCTGGGCTGGTGCCCTGGGCTTGCCATTTTTCAACATGACGGACCGGGCCAGCAAGAATATTGAGTATCTTGAAAACAAGAGGGATAGAACCATTATTTGTCTACCTGTGCATATCTTTTCGGGGTCGCTGATGCATGAATTCGAAACAAAATCATTATTGCGTATCCTGTTTATTCAAAAGACGGACCACTCAAAATAGCCAATATGTTGAAAATTAACACTAATGATTTTTATGTTTATGTAGAATGATAGCTGAGTAAGGAAATGTTATGGTATAAGTTGAGACAACGCATCCGCCATTTGCCAAGACGGAGGAGACCGCCTGCAACAGTACACAAAATCTCCTAAACGCAGAGGGATCATTCTATTTAAGTCTATGTGTTGGTTTTCGGGGTCCGACACATTTTCGTGTATCTAAGAGCAACGCATTCGCCATTTTCTAATATGACGGACAAGGCTAGCAAGGATACTCAATATCTTGTAAACAAGAGAGATAGAACAGTTATTTTTGTACAGGTTTTCGGGGTCACTGAGTTAAAAGAACAATCATTGCTGAATATCCTGTTGCAAAGCGAAACCAGACAACGAAAACTAACCAACATTTCGAAAATTAACACTGATGATTTTTTATGTTTATGTATGGGTTTTCGGAATCGCTGAACAAAATTGTGTATCTAGGGACAACGCATCCGCCATTTTCCAAGATAGTGGATACGGCCTACAACAATACACAAAATCTCCAAAACGAAGAGGGATCACTCTATGTAAGAAAAAAGAATCCAACAACTTGTCTCCAAGAGTAAGGCGCCCTTAGTGTCCCACAATGGCGGGTTTTTCAACAATAACACACGAAATCTGGACATTTAAAAGTCATTGTGAGGATATTCGTATGTACCGTGGTCGCAGACCTAAACACAACAGGCTACAGATCTCGAGATCAGGGGTCATTTCGCTAAGATATCGTAGCTTTTGCCCGCAAACCTGTTCTAGTCGCTGGAACCATGCTTCGCATGAAAAACGTCGGTCGTGAATGATCGAGGTATTGTTGGTAGAAGGCACTAGACATTACAATTAACAAAAAACTTCCTGCGCGTACATGTTCAGGACTGAGAGCCATATCTTTCAAAGGCTTTACATTGCGTGTCAAGTTCGCAACGGAAACCTGAACGATTTTCTCTCTCATGAGAATCATCCCTGTCCGCCATCACTACGAGTAGATGTAATGGGGTGTGTACAAGTAGAACGCAATCCCAAGCAATTGAGGAAACTTTCTGACGATAAGGCAGAACCCTCTGTGTGATGAGGTTTAGGCTGTAGATACAGGCTTTAGCATACAGATAAACATGTCATCAATAATGGTTTTTGTGGCATACTGCGAACCCGAAAAGCAATGTATAGACATAAACTTAACAGTTGTATCCTTCTCAGTTTCAAAGATACTATGGGACTTTCCGCCATTTTGAAAAATGGCCGCCATACCGGGCAGGGGCCAAATCTGACTTGATACTATAACTCAATTTGATTAGACATGAATTTCGACCATGTGTGCTAAATTTCATGGCTTTACCACAACATGCACAACATTTTTCGCTTATCCGCGGGACTATCATCTATTATACGGTATGGCGACTACCGGTTTTTTTGACGTTACACGTCGTCTTCGGAGACACCTTATGGCTAGGTGGATAAGTCTTGCTTGATGTTATAATTTGATAACAGCTACCATCACCGGAGTTCATAAGTAGTTATCAATTTTCTATTTAACAAAATAGAAGTCATCGCGAATTTTGTCGTGACCGTCAAATGACGTCATAATAAATAAAAGGTAAAAGTCAGGTAGTACCATTAATATTGCTTCGAAAGAAGCGTTCGTGACTTCAAACTGGATGTCCATTTAAGCTCCGCCTACAGTGCCCCCAGTGCCTGCCGAAAGCAGTATTTAACCCAAATTGTCCCTTAAAGGCCTTTAGCCGAAATTGGCCCTCGTCATCGTCAAGTAGTTTCGCAATTGTTGACCTGTATTCAGTAAGTCAGTCGAGCCAACCGAACTGCGACAACGCTTATGGATTTTCGTCCTCGACCTATGGTCGAATATCTCTTGTTTGTTTGTCAATTATTTGAAGCTGACTGTGCATCGGCCGAGATAAATGTTCTACATTGACATCGTCCAACAATTTATGAGGCTGCTATTATGAAAACAAGATAACAACCATTGCTCTAATTACATCGTAGTAACATGATGTAAAAATCTATGATGTTGCCCATAACTGAAATTGAAGGCTGACCGTAACCCGGAAACCTGGCAAGATTAAGATATGGCCAACACTGCAAACACGCTCATATGCTCTAAAAATTAATAGTACTAAACATTGAAGTAGAACAAACTTGAAGGAAAGTTATATCGAAAGGACATTACAGATGACAACTCAATGACATATTTCTCATGGTTTTACAGCGAATTGACTGTTCACGTGACATGCCTTCCGCCACCTTTAGTTGACCGCATGGGTGGTTACTGGCCACCGTTTGTGTACACTGACTGATATCATTTTTATAAGACTGTGATATCATTACTTATTATTATAATCTGGACAAAGTCTCTAACTCGGGTAATAAAACATTGATTTTTTTTTGTCTATAAAATATAGAAGATATTCAACATTGAAACTCTTCCTCTTTCCTCAGTGGAGGTGCATAATAATGTATTGATCTTTGACCATCATGAGTTGGCCTTGACATGGACCCATGACCTTTATTAGTTGGCCTTGATATTGACTTGTGACCATCATGAGTTGGCCTTGGTATTGACCTGTGACCATCATGAGTTGGCCTTGGTATTGACTTGTGACCACCATGAATTAGCCTTGGTATTGACTTGTGACCACCATGAGTTAGCCTTGGTATTGACCTGTGACCATCATGAATTGGCCTTGGTATTGACCTGTGGCCATCATGAGTTGGCCTTGGTATTGACTTGTGACCACCATGAGTTAGCCTTGGTATTGACCTGTGACCATCATGAGTTGATCTGTGTATTGACCTGTGACCATCATGAGTTGGCCTTGGTATTGACTTGTGACCACCATGAGTTAGCCTTGGTATTGACCTGTGACCATCATGAGTTGGCCTTGGTATTGACCTGTGAACATCGTGACCTGACCTTGGTGCTCAGCAGTGACCTTCCCGACTGGGCCGTGATATTCAACATTGCACGCAGTGCTTAGGTCATGATGTGGACCGATTAGTGCAATTGGCTCTTATTTACTGCTGAAGCTTTGTGGCCGAACTATCTGGTGTTGGATCATCTTATCGGCTGTCAGTGGCTTGCTTATATAAGGTGGACTGCTTGCTGTCTCACACAGAGTTGGCGACAGGTTCCACTTCACGCACCCTGCTACCTGCTGCCCTGGAACAACGTTATCTTATGACGGTGAGTTCGCAGGAGGTTTGCCACTATCGATGGTTACACTATCACAGCAGCTGTTCACTTTCCGTGTCCTGCTGGCTGCTTCCCACTTCATCCAGCCAGACCAACATGTCGCCTTGTCTGCCAGTCTGCGTGGATTCGGTCTGTAAGGTAGGTAGGTGGTGTAATGTTGTGAGGCTCTACTGTTAGTGTGTCTATGTTTAGAGGCCGCTCTTATGGTGGCATAATTGTGCCACTCAGTATTTCGCATTCTCGCCTGGTTCAAAGAGGGGCGAGATCGCGAGAAGGCGCGGGCGAGATCGCAAGAAGGCGCGGGCGAGATCGCGAGAAGGTACGGGCGAGATAGCGAGATGCAACTATAGTAAGGAATAGCGGGGGTACAGCCTAGGTACGGTTTTTTTTCAATTCACTGTTATATTCGCGCACGACACCCTCAACAAGGCATGATTGTTACATGATTATTGAATAATGGATTGAACATTGAATTCGTTTCAAGGATGTTGTCTAGTCCGTTGCTTGAAGTGCCCGTATTTGTTGTCTCGGAGTACGTAAGTCTGTTTCGTGTTTAAGTCTGTTGTATGTCATACTTTCGTGTGTAAGTCTGTTGTATGTCATACTTTCGTGTGTAAGTCTGTTGTATGTCATACTTCCGTGTGTAGGTCTGTTGTATGTGATACTTTTGTGCGTAAGTGTTGTATGTCATACTTTCGTATTTAAATCTGTTGCATGTCATACTTTCGTGTTTAAGTCTGTTGTATGTCATACTTTCGTGTTTAAGTCTGTTGTATGTCATACTATCGTGTCTAAGTCTGTTGTATGTGATACATTTTCGTGTGTAAGTGTTGTATGTGATACTTCCGTGTGTAAGTCTGTTGCATGTCATACTTTCGTGTTTAAGTCTGTTGTATGTGATACTTTCGTGTTTAAGTCTCTTGTATGTGATACTTTCGTGTTTAAGTCTCTTGTATGTGATACTTTTGTGCGTAAGTGTTGTATGTGATACTTTCGTGTCTAAGTCTGTTGTATGTGATACATTTTCGTGTGTAAGTGTTGTATGTGATACTTTCGTGTGTAAGGAGGTATAGGCCCTCGTGTGGATGATTACTGCTATATGGGGGTGAGGGGGGAGGAGGAGAGGAGGGGGGGGGGGGGCTGGTATGGGTGGATCGGTGATCAGCCGGGCGGATGATTACTGCTATGGGGGAAGGAGGGGGGGGGCGGGCATGGGTGTATCGGTGATCAGCCGGGCGGATGATTACTGTCCGGGGGTGTGGGTGCTGAGATGGGCGCGCTGTGTAGGCCGGTGGACTGTCCTGTTCAGGCTCGCACTTGTCTCTGGAAGGCCGTGTCATGTCGAGGCGTCACATCGTTAGACGAGAACGATTTCTGGACAGCTACCTACAAGTTCCGACATTCAGTCCTGAGAAACTGATGAAATTGGTCAATGATAACTTGCTTGGGTTTGGGTTTGGGTTGTACCGTGAGACACGAATAGCAGATATGATTCTTACCACAGCTGCTGCATGGACTATCACGTTTCTATTTCAGACCGCAACCCGTTGATTGGACAAAGGAAACTGGTACTTCAGTCAACGTGGTGTGAATTCAGATAGCTGCCATGCTACGCACGTGGAGCGGCCGGAGCCTGTCTATCGGGGCAGGGTGGAGGGGGGTCGTCGCTGGCCGAAAAACGGCGACCCTCGGCCACCGTGATAGTGGTCCACTCCTGTCACCTCGGCGACCGCTCACCATGTCTGCTGCCCTCAACAAAGCCTTCCTCTACAGGTAACGGTCTTAGTTCAAATGCCCGCCACTTGGGGCGCTTCCTTTTGCTCATGGGGAGTGTTGTGCCCCGTCACTGAATGCGTTGTGCCCCGGCACTGAATGTGTTGTGCCCCGGCACTGAATGTGTTGTGCCCCGGCACTGAATGTGTTGTGCCCCGGCACTGAATGCGTTGTGCCACTCACAGAATGCGTTGTGCCAGTCACTGAATGCGTTGTGCCCCGGCACTGAATGCGTTGTGCCCCGGCACTGAATGCGTTGTACCCCGGCACTGAATGTGTTGTGCCCCGGCATTGAATGCGTTGTGCCCCGGCACTGAATGTGTTGTGCCCCGGCACTGAATGTGTTGTGCCCCGGCACTGAATGCGTTGTGCCCCGGCATTGAATGCGTTGTGCCCCGGCACTGAATGCGTTGTGCCCCGGCACTGAATGCATTGTGCCCCGGCACTGAATGCGTTGTGCCCCGGCACTGAATGCGTTGTGCCAGTCACTGAATGCGTTCTGCCAGTCACTGAATGCGTTGTGCCAGTCACTGAATGCGTTGTGCCCCGGCACTGAATGCGTTGTGCCAGTCACTGAATGCGTTCTGCCAGTCACTGAATGCGTTGTGCCCCGGCACTGAATGCGTTCTGCCAGTCACTAAATGCGTTGTGTCAGTCACTAAATGCGTTGTGCCCCGGCACTGAATGCGTCGTGCCCCGGCACTGAATGCGTCGTGCCCCGGCACTGAATGTGTTGTGCCCCGGCACTGAATGCGTTGTGTCAGTCACTAAATGCGTTGTGCCCCGGCACTGAATGCGTCGTGCCCCGGCACTGAATGTGTTGTGCCCCGGCATTGAATGCGTTGTGCCCCGGCACTGAATGCGTTGTGCCCCGGCACTGAATGCGTTGTGCCCCGGCACTGAATGCATTGTGCCCCGGCACTGAATGCGTTGTGCCCCGGCACTGAATGCGTTGTGCCCCGGCACTAAATGCGTTGTGCCAGTCACTGAATGCGTTCTGCCAGTCACTGAATGCGTTGTGCCAGTCACTGAATGCGTTGTGCCCCGGCACTGAATGCGTTGTGCCAGTCACTGAATGCGTTCTGCCAGTCACTGAATGCGTTGTGCCCCGGCACTGAATGCGTTCTGCCAGTCACTAAATGCGTTGTGTCAGTCACTAAATGCGTTGTGCCCCGGCACTGAATGCGTCGTGCCCCGGCACTGAATGTGTTGTGCCCCGCCATTGAATGCGTTGTGTCAGTCACTAAATGCGTTGTACCCCGGCACTGAATGTGTTGTGCCCCGGCACTGAATGTGTTGTGCCCCGGCACTGAATGTGTTGTGCCCCGGCACTGAATGCGTTGTGCCCCGGCATTGAATGCGTTGTGCCCCGGCACTGAATGCGTTGTGCCCCGGCACTGAATGCGTTGTGCCCCGGCTCTGAATGCATTGTGCCAGTCACTGAATGCGTTCTGCCAGTCACTGAATGCGTTGTGCCAGTCACTGAATGCGTTCTGCCAGTCGCTGAATGCGTTGTGCCCCGGCACTGAATGCGTTGTGCCCCGGCACTGAATGCGTTGTGCCCCGGCACTGAATGCGTTGTGCCCCGGTACTGAATGCGTTGTGCCCCGGCACTGAATGCGTTCTGCCAGTCACTGAATGCGTTGTGCCAGTCACAGAATGCGTTGTGCCAGTCACTGAATGCGTTGTGCCAGTCACTGAATGCGTTGTGCCAGTCACTGAATGCGTTGTGCCCCGGCACTGAATGCGTTGTGCCAGTCACTGAATGCGTTGTGCCAGTCACTGAATGCGTTCTGCCAGTCACTGAATGCGTTGTGCCCCGGCACTAAATGCGTTCTGCCAGTCACTAAATGCGTTGTGTCAGTCACTAAATGCGTTGTGCCCCGGCACTGAATGCGTTGTGCCCCGGCACTGAATGCGTTCTGCCAGTCACTGAATGCGTTGTGCCAGTCACTGAATGCGTTGTGCCCCGGCACTGAATGCGTTGTGCCAGTCACTGAATGCGTTCTGCCAGTCACTGAATGCGTTGTGCCCCGGCACTGAATGCGTTCTGCCAGTCACTAAATGCGTTGTGTCAGTCACTAAATGCGTTGTGCCCCGGCACTGAATGCGTCGTGCCCCGGCACTGAATGTGTTGTGCCCCGCCATTGAATGCGTTGTGTCAGTCACTAAATGCGTTGTGCCCCGGCACTGAATGTGTTGTGCCCCGGCACTGAATGTGTTGTGCCCCGGCACTGAATGTGTTGTGCCCCGGCACTGAATGCGTTGTGCCCCGGCATTGAATGCGTTGTGCCCCGGCACTGAATGCGTTGTGCCCCGGCACTGAATGCGTTGTGCCCCGGCTCTGAATGCATTGTGCCAGTCACTGAATGCGTTCTGCCAGTCACTGAATGCGTTGTGCCAGTCACTGAATGCGTTCTGCCAGTCGCTGAATGCGTTGTGCCCCGGCACTGAATGCGTTGTGCCCCGGCACTGAATGCGTTGTGCCCCGGCACTGAATGCGTTGTGCCCCGGTACTGAATGCGTTGTGCCCCGGCACTGAATGCGTTCTGCCAGTCACTGAATGCGTTGTGCCAGTCACAGAATGCGTTGTGCCAGTCACTGAATGCGTTGTGCCAGTCACTGAATGCGTTGTGCCAGTCACTGAATGCGTTGTGCCCCGGCACTGAATGCGTTGTGCCAGTCACTGAATGCGTTGTGCCAGTCACTGAATGCGTTCTGCCAGTCACTGAATGCGTTGTGCCCCGGCACTAAATGCGTTCTGCCAGTCACTAAATGCGTTGTGTCAGTCACTAAATGCGTTGTGCCCCGGCACTGAATGCGTTGTGCCCCGGCACTGAATGCGTTGTGCCCCGGCACTGAATGCGTTGTGCCAGTCACTGAATGCGTTCTGCCAGTCACTGAATGCGTTGTGCCAGTCACTGAATGCGTTGTGCCAGTCACTGAATGCGTTGTGCCAGTCACTGAATGCGTTGTGCCAGTCACTGAATGCGTTGTGCCAGTCACTGAATGCGTTGTGCCCCGGCACTGAATGCGTTGTGCCAGTCACAGAATGCGTTCTGCCAGTCACTGAATGCGTTGTGCCCCGGCACTGAATGCGTTCTGCCAGTCACTAAATGCGTTGTGTCAGTCACTAAATGCGTTGTGTCCCGGCACTGAATGCGTCGTGCCTCGGCACTGAATGCGTTCTGCCAGTCACTAAATGCGTTGTGTCAGTCACTAAATGCGTTGTGTCCCGGCACTGAATGCGTCGTGCCCCGGCACTGAATGCGTTGTGTCCCGGCACTGAATGCGTTGTGTCCCGGCACTGAATGCGTTGTGCCAGTCACTGAATGCGTTGTGCCCCGGCACTGAATGCGTTCTGCCAGTCACTAAATGCGTTGTGTCAGTCACTAAATGCGTTGTGCCCCGGCACTGAATGCGTTGTGCCCCGGCACTGAATGCGTTGTGCCCCGGCACTGAATGCGTTGTGCCAGTCACTGAATGCGTTCTGCCAGTCACTGAATGCGTTGTGCCAGTCACTGAATGCGTTCTGCCAGTCACTGAATGCGTTGTGCCCCGGCACTAAATGCGTTCTGCCAGTCACTAAATGCGTTGTGTCAGTCACTAAATGCGTTGTGCCCCGGCACTGGATGCGTTGTGCCCCGGCACTGAATGCGTTGTGCCCCGGCACTGAATGCGTTGTGCCCCGGCACTGAATGCGTTCTGCCAGTCACTAAATGCGTTGTGTCAGTCACTAAATGCGTTCTGCCAGTCACTAAATGCGTTGTGTCCCGGCACTGAATGCGTTGTGCCCCGGCACTGAATGCGTTGTGCCCCGGCACTGAATGCGTTGTGCCAGTCACTGAATGCGTTGTGCCCCGGCACTGAATGCGTTCTGCCAGTCACTAAATGCGTTGTGTCAGTCACTAAATGCGTTGTGCCCCGGCACTGAATGCGTTGTGCCCCGGCACTGAATGCGTTGTGCCCCGGCACTGAATGCGTTGTGCCAGTCACTGAATGCGTTCTGCCAGTCACTGAATGCGTTGTGCCCCGGCACTAAATGCGTTCTGCCAGTCACTAAATGCGTTGTGTCAGTCACTAAATGCGTTGTGCCCCGGCACTGAATGCGTTGTGCCCCGGCACTGAATGCGTTGTGCCCCGGCACTGAATGCGTTGTGCCAGTCACTGAATGCGTTGTGCCCCGGCACTAAATGCGTTCTGCCAGTCACTAAATGCGTTGTGTCAGTCACTAAATGCGTTGTGCCCCGGCACTGAATGCGTTGTGCCCCGGCACTGAATGCGTTGTGCCCCGGCACTGAATGCGTTGTGCCCCGGCACTGAATGCGTTGTGCCCCGGCACTGAATGCGTTGTGCCAGTCACTGAATGCGTTGTGCCAGTCACTGAATGCGTTGTGCCAGTCACTGAATGCGTTGTGCCCCGGCACTGAATGCGTTGTGCCAGTCACTGAATGCGTTCTGCCAGTCACTGAATGCGTTGTGCCCCGGCACTGAATCCCAGTCACTAAATGCGTTGTGTCAGTCACTAAATGCGTTGTGCCCCGGCACTGAATGTGTTGTGCCCCGGCACTGAATGCGTTGTGTCCCGGCATTGAATGCGTTGTGTCAGTCACTAAATGCGTTGTGCCCCGGCACTGAATGCGTTGTGTCAGTCACTAAATGCGTTGTGCCCCGGCACTAAATGCGTTGTGTCTGTCACTAAATGCGTCGTGCCCCGGCACTGAATGTGTTGTGCCCCGGCACTGAATGCGTTGTGCCCCGGCACTGAATGCGTTGTGCCAGTCACTGAATGCGTTGTGCCCCGGCATTGAATGCGTTGTGCCCCGGCACTGAATGCGTTGTGCCCCGGCACTGAATGCGTTGTGCCCCGGCACTGAATGCGTTCTGCCAGTCACTGAATGCGTTGTGCCCCGGCACTGAATGCGTTCTGCCAGTCACTAAATGCGTTGTGTCAGTCACTAAATGCGTTGTGCCCCGGCACTGAATGCGTTGTGCCCCGGCACTGAATGCGTTGTGCCCCGGCACTGAATGCGTTGTGCCAGTCACTGAATGCGTTCTGCCAGTCACTGAATGCGTTGTGCCAGTCACTGAATGCGTTCTGCCAGTCACTGAATGCGTTGTGCCCCGGCACTGAATGCGTTCTGCCAGTCACTGAATGCGTTGTGTCAGTCACTGAATGCGTTGTGTCAGTCACTGAATGCGTTGTGTCAGTCACTGAATGCGTTGTGCCAGTCACTGAATGTTTTGTGTCAGTCACTGAATGCGTTGTGTCCGTCACTGAATGCGTTCTGCCAGTCACTAAATGCGTTGTGTCCCACTGAATGCGTTGTGTCAGTCACTGAATGCGTTGTGTCAGTCACTGAATGCGTTGTGCCAGTCGCTGAATGCCTTCTGCCAGTCACTAAATGCGTTGTGTCAGTCACTAAATGCGTTGTGCCAGTCACTGAATGCGTTCTGCCAGTCACTGAATGCGTTGTGCCCCGGCACTGAATGCGTTCTGCCAGTCACTAAATCGTTGTGTCAGTCACTGAATGCGTTGTGCCAGTCACTGAATGTTTTGTGTCAGTCACTGAATGCGTTGTGTCCGTCACTGAATGCGTTCTGCCAGTCACTAAATGCGTTGTGTCCGTCACTGAATGCGTTGTGCCAGTCACTGAATGTTTTGTGTCAGTCACTGAATGCGTTGTGTCCGTCACTGAATGCGTTCTGCCAGTCACTGAATGCGTTGTGCCAGTCACTGAATGCGTTCTGCCAGTCACCGAATGCGTTGTGCCAGTCACTGAATGCGTTGTGCCCTGTTGTGCCCCGTTGTGCCCCGTTGTGCCCCGTTGTGCCCTATTGTGCCCCGTTGTGCCCCGGCGCACAGCTCTTCATCATGTTGTTCCTTACTCCGCTTCAGGCAGCAACTGAAGGACGCCAAACGAGTCGTCATTAAGCTGGGAAGCGCTGTCATCACCCGAATGGACGAGTGTGGCCTCTCGCTGGGCCGTCTGGCCTCCATAGTGGAACAGGTGGGTGGGCCTCTCGCTGGGCCGTCTGGCCTCCATAGTGGAACAGGTGGGTGGGCCTCTCGCTGGGCTGTCTGGCCTCCACAGTGGAACAGGTGGGTTGGCCTCTCGCTGGGCCGTCTGGCCTCCACAGTGGAACAGGTGGGTGGGCCTCTCGCTGGGCCGTCTGGCCTCCACAGTGGAACAGGTGGGTGGGCCTCTCGCTGGGCCGTCTGGCCTCCACAGTGGAACAGGTGGGTGGGCCTCTGGCTGGGCCGTCTGGCCTCCATAGTGGAACAGGTGGGTGGGCCTCTCGCTGGGCCGTCTGGCCTCCACAGTGGAACAGGAAGGTTGGCCCTGTCGTAGTCATAGTTGATAGCAACGTTTTCTTTTCTGCCAACCAGGTCTCGGAGCTTCAAGCACGTGGTCACCGCGTGATTCTCGTCACCAGCGGCGCGGTGGCCTTCGGGAAGCAGAAGCTGCGCCAAGAACTGGCCATGTCAATGAGCATGCGCCAAACACTGTCGGCGCGTGAGGTCTCCGAGGTGAGCTGTGTGCACGAGCATGGGTCTGTTGATGTCATGCATGGGTCTATTGATGTCATGCATGGGTGTATTGATGTCATGCATGGGTCTATTGATGTCATGCATGGGTCTATTGATGTCATGCATGAGTCTATTGATGTCATGCATGAGTCTATTGATGTCATGCAAGGGTCTATTGATGTCATGCATGAATCTTTTGATGTCATGCAAGGGTTTATTGATGTCATGCATGAATCTTTTGATGTCATGCATGGGTCTATTGATGTCATGCATGGCTCTATTGATGTCATGCATGAGTGTTGATGTCATGCATGGGTCTATTGATATCATGCATGGGTCTATTGATGTCATGCATGAGTGTTGATGTCATGCATGGGTCTATTGATGTCATGCATGAGTATTGATGTCATGCATGGGTCTATTGATGTCATGCATGGGTCTATTGATGTCATGCATGGGTCTATTGATGTCATGCATGGGTCTATTGATGTCATGCTTGGGTCTATTGATGTCATGCATGGGTCTATTGATGTCATGCATGGGTCTATTGGTGGATGGATGTAACCACCCACTCTACACGCCTACTCTTCTCACCTACTCCACCCATTTGCTCTACCCACCCACTCTACCAGCCTACTCTTCCCACCCTACTCTACCCACCTACTCTACCCCTCCACTCTACCCACCTACTCTACCCACCTACCCTACCCACCTACTCCAGCCACCTACTCTACCCACCCAGTCTACCCGTCTGTTCTTCCCACCCTACTCTACCCACCCACTCTCCCCACCTACTCTTCCCACCCTACTTTACCCAACCACTCTACCCGCCTACTCTTCCCACGCTACTTTGCCCACCTACTCCACCCACCTACTCTACCCACCTACTCTACCCCTCCACTCTACCCCTCCACTCTGCCCACCTACTATACCCACCTACTCTACCCCTCCACTCTACCCCTCCACTCTACCCACCTACTCTACCCACCTACTCTACCCACCTGCTTCACCCACCTACCCTACCCACCTACTCTACCCACCTACTCCGCCTAACTACTCCGCCCACCCACTCCACCCGCCTGCTCTATCTACCTACTCTACCCTCCTACTCTACCCACCTACCATACCCACCTACCCTACCCACCTACTCCAGCCACCTACTCTGCCCACCCACTCTACCCGTCTATTCTTCCCACCCTACTCTACCCACCCACTCTCCCCACCTACTCTACCCCTCCACTCTACCTACCTACACTACCCACCTACTTCAGCCACCTACTCTACCCACCTACCCACCTACCCTACCCACCTACCCTACCCACCTACCCTACCCACCTACTCCCCCCACCTACTCTACTCACCTACCCTACCCACCTACTCTACCCACCTACTTCTCCCACCTACTCTACCCACCTACTCTACCCACCTGCTCTACCCACCTGCTCTACCCATCGACTCTACTCACCTACTCTACCCACCTACTCTACCCACCTACTCCACCCACCTACTCTACCCACCTACTTTACCCACCTACTCTACCCACCTACCCTACCCACCTACTCTACCCATCTACACTACCCACCTACTCTACCCACTTACTCCACCCACCTACTCTACCCACCTACTCTACCCACCTACTCTATCCACCTACTCCACCCACCTACCCTACTCTAGTCACTTACTCGGCCCACTTACTCTACTTATAGTCCGGGCAACCTAGGGGTATACCCAAAACAAATTGCAATAGTAATTAAACCTATTTTTCCTTATTCCTTGGGTATCTAGGAACTTCCTTCTCAAAATCTACCGAAATCTATTCATTGGAACATATTTTTTACGAGGGTACTTCACCCTACCTCCTTAAGCCCAGAATTGGCCGCGTATTTTTACTCGCACAAATGGGTAGGGAGGCGGGGTAGTTGGGACCCCCACCGCGAATTGCTCCCTACATACCGTATTTCTATTGTGTGAAATATATAGTTATATAATCTAGGAAATGCAGCAAAAAGAAATTAAATATCTTTAATATTGAAGTTTCTACGCTATATCCAATGATGGATATTTCTCATTATTATCCGTGTTTGCATGGTGCCGAACGAGAATCGTGGACCGCTTCTTATCTTCTCCGCAGAGTCCTTGTTTCATAGTCTAACTGGCTATTGATGCCTAAACAACTTATGTAGAAGTTATATCTGAAAACGTAGAGGGGTCGGGGGGCAGGGACTTAACCCACACACTTTCTTTCACCATTTTGTTTTTGTTTATTTCACCAATATTGGGAGTATTTAGTGTCGATACAAATGTTCATTTACAAGGATCCAAGTCGCTTAATCGGCATCACATAATGCAATGCACTAATCCTTTGTTGACTCTTCCTCTGAATCACTATCAGCATTAGTAATGGTGGTATTTGAACATACCCCACGACATTCACTGCATGCCATGGAACAGTCTAGTCCACTTTTTCTGCATGTGCATCTAAAATTGTAGCAGCCAGTTTTGCAGTTACACCGTATTACTTCTAACAGTGCCTGTGGTGCTGGAGGATTGTCCGTCAATATGGGGATCATCTTTCCTTCGCTGACCTTCCAGCCCCATTGATCTGGGGCGACCTCCGCACCACGACCCCGCCATGCCTGGACCTGTTGATACACTCTGAGACTGTGGTATTTAGCTGCAGCTGATGTTGGAGGTAGAGTGCGTGGTTCAACAACTGCAGTGCTGCATGTCGTTTTCTCACAGAACCTGCGATGTCTCAGGTCATCAAGGTTTTCATCCTTATCGCCATTGTACATGGAGACAAGGGCATGCTCCCCGGCCTTGATGACAGCTTCCATGGTTGACCCGTCATTCATAAACACTCCGGCCTGTGTAGCAAAGGAGATGTCACACTGCCTTGCTTTTGCCGATACCAAATACTCTGGATGTGGTATCACAGCCAAGGAAAGCATGTACAAAGAGAATATTGCTACATACAATACTTCCAAGGTGGCATCTTGTTGCTGCAATGTTTCAGCACCTTGGAGCTTTTTTGCTTTCCCTCTTACGGTTTGGCTGGAACCATATGTTATGCTTTTTCTGACATGAATGGTGGATCAGGAGAATTAGGATGTCTGTGTCGTCTGCAATGACAACAGTGTGTCTCTGTTGTGCACATTCCACGGCAGTTTCAACCACCATAAGATCAGCATCTCCTCTTGCGTGGTGAACCTGGCATCCATTTCTCTCAAGTCTGTGTCCCAACATGTTAATGAATCTTTGTTTGTTCTTGGTGTTTGACAAAAAATCATCTTTCTTTGTCTGTAGGGCCATGGTGTCATCAAATTGCACTTCTGCGCCAATACAAGCACCGCTTCTTCTTGCATGTGTGCAATCCTTTGTGCTTGGGATGTCACTGTATCCGTCAAACACAATTGTGGCTTTTCCGTATCTGGGAGTGACGTACTGGGTGTATATTCTCAGAATGTCATCCCAAGCAGCTCCTTTTGTCCATGGAATTCTATGCAGGAGTGCTCCCCCATCCAAGACGTAGTGAACCTGGTCAGGAGGTTTGGGAGAGCCTTCAATTGCTGTGGACCACATACTATCAGCTAGACTAGCTTTGTTCGCTGACCTCATCATCTCTTTTGATTCAAACAATGCCGGTGGATAGGTGCATAGCTCATATCTGTATACGGCTGGTAACTCGTCACATCTAGTGCCAGCAGTTACCAGACGCTGGAAAAGGAGCAGCGGATCTACACTGATTTCTTCATCTCTGATCTTGACTGAACCTTTTGTGTCCATTGTCACAACTTGGTCTTTCTTTCTGAACGTGTAATCAGCCACCTTTTTGTCTGCCATTGACAAAATAATTTGCTGACCGACAGGTTTGGCCGTTTCACAATTCACGGAGGCATGTGCAGTTACCCCAGTTGCAATGTTTCGCAAAGACGTTGGGTCCTCGACGTTGAATGGGTTTCTCTGGTCCAAGTATTGCGATAAGTCTTGAACGTCACTGAGGTCTTTGGATATCCTGGCACGGGTTGTTTCCTTATGTTGTTCACTGCTCGTGAACGCCACACCAGTAAGCTCCTGCATTGCGCTATTAATCTCTGCACAGGACGGAGAGGAGAGGACCCACACAAGGCGTTGAGTTTCTGTCAATCCGCGTCCTCTTGTCAGACCTCTCGTTTTCAAACTGCGCATAAGGCACTGCTCTATTGCAAGATCAGTCGATATGCCTGCCCAAAGCCTGTCAGACCGACGAACAACATGAAATCCATTCATGAAATGTTCGTAAACCTCGGGAAGATCTACCTCGAGGGTAAGCATTTTCTGCAAATACACATGTACACTTTTGGCATACAGATTGTGACCTGATGCTGCCAGGTAAGGCAGCATGTCATAGAGACACTGGAGATGCAGTGGCCAAATGCCCAGCCTTTCTGCCTTGATGAATCTGCGTAGGAGCTCTGTCATGTCCATATACTGGAACCAAAGTCTAGCCATACGATTTTCGGCCAACCGCTCTTTCTCTGTGAAAATCTTTTCTCTTAGAGTGTGCAATGCTTCATGATTGTCTACATCAGCGGCCTTCATTGTCCCTGACAGCATTCCCGTTAACAGGGTTGTCAAAGAGGGAAGAAGTTTGTCCTTCCCTGCAGAATCACTGGTATCTGAAAGATTGACACAGGAATTAATCCGAAACCAATTTAATAGTGGCAATTATTAATTTGAGCTCAAATTCGATATTTAAAGACACTAACCTGTTGAAGGTGGTTCTTCCTTCTTATCACCAGAGTGGCAGTTGGCTTCTGGTTGGGCAGGTACTGGCGACTGTCGAAGGTCTGTTTCCATAGCACGTGAAGGCACCGGTGTTGCATTTCGTTGGGCAGGTATTGAAATCTGCGGAGTGTCTTTGTTCAGAGCCTTCGATATCACCAGTGTATTCAATGCAGCGTCAACAAGCAAATGGCCTCTTACTGCACGACTGACTGCTTTTCCTGAGAGCATGTGTCCAACTGTGTTGTGGCATACACAACTTCCAACAGCTCCTGGAGGCCAGAGCCATTCATCAGGTGGCCAATAGATCCTAGGAAGCTCATTTGTGTATGGAAACCTCCCAGACGAATGACAGTTGGTTGTAACTCTGGCAAACTCTCTACCATGGTGTGTGCTTTCCACCACAACGGTAGATCAAACGTGACCACTGGGTATGATTGGTACCGGTTTGCATGGGACGATATGAACTTCAACGTTGAATAAATGCAGGACAGGTCATTTGGGCCATGTCAATCATGGGGAGAAACATGACCGACGATGCACCAGCATTTTCTCCCTGATGGATGAGTTGCATGAATCCACACCACTGGGGTCTTGGGACCTTCAGCAACAGAGATGATTTCCACAAGAGGTCTACGAATGCGAAGGGTTCTTCGACCTTTGGATCAGTTATTGGCTGGTAGCAGAGAGAATTCAGGCTATCTCTTTCTGACAAAAAGTGGTGTATTCGTATACGTCCAACAGAAGCAATGTCATCGGAGGTGACTTCCACCCTTGGAATATTTCTTGATGATCTTGTCCCAGGTGTCACCATAGCAATAATGCCCATACCGTGGAAAGTACCTTTTCCATCAATACTTCTCACATTGTGGTCAACGTTGTCCGCAGAATATTGTAGAAATTTGTTGGCGGTCATGTTTGCTATTTCAGTTCCCTGTGCTATTGAAGAGCTCCTCTCAAACTTTTTAACTTCACTATATGAGCAGGAAAATCCATGGTGATGTAAGGAATCCACAAGAAATTTTGACTGGAAGTGGTGATGCATTTGAACACCCAATCCAATTTGCAGTGGGGCAAGAAGAGTACGGGGGCGGGCTGCCTGCATGATTGCTTGACCTATTGAAGCAATTTTGCTACTTGTATCTGAACCACAGAAAACGTGTTTTAACAAACGTTTTAGAGATATGGGCAAAAACTCCAGTGCTGTTTCTGTTGATAACTCTTCAACTGTGGGGTAGGTCTCCCTTGTCTGTTCAACTTCTCGGATTTCCTGTTTTATAAAATTTGCTGCTGTTTCGATTATGTTGTCCTTCTGATCAGTTGGATTTTGCATCGTTTGCTGGTGAAAATTGTGTAATATATTGGAAGCAGTTGTATGAAATGTTACTACATTTGGCTTTCCATTGACCTCTGTGATAATTATATCCTCCTTAAAACGTTTTTTAACTGTGTCTTCATGTGTGGAAAGCTATATGGCTCTATATCAGTATCTTTGAGGTATTCATTCATCTTGCTTATCAGGTCATTGATAGTCACTTGTTCATCGTCATTATTTTCAAGGTAATCGGCTACTAGTTGGAAGGCTTCAGTTCTTATACAATCTTTAGGCCTTCCACTTGGACCGAGTTTCTTGCATTTTGCGGCTCTCTGTCCTGTGGTCTTCTGAAACATGCTTGGCACATCTGTTCCTGTTCTAAAGTTGACACTGCAAATATTGTGGTACACTGCATCTGCAGCTGGCAGATCCTGGACGAAAAGTACTCTGGCTCTTACGATATCCGCCCATTCTCCTTTGAACACCTCACATGCCTTCAGTATTTTCTTTTGGAAGTCCATGGTTCTAACTGTAATAAGTTTATATGACTGATGTCTGCCGTTATACACATCTGGGCAACCACAAAGTATGCAATCATCTTTATAGCTGAAGGTGGATTCCTCTGATCTAAGTGTGCGTTGCAGGTTTGGCTCCTGTTCACCACAAAGTTTTCGTTTGTTGTAATACTGGATCGATCTGGGGTTGGTAAATTCACTTCGGCACTTCGCATGTACAGCTTGGCAAAGAGCCACTTCTATATGACTGCCTCTAGCTGCACCGGCGTTGATGATACCATCGCAACCCTTTTGCGTCAACTTAACAATTGGGTCTCCATTTGTCAACGGCTCTTGGCAAAATACACAGTCGGTCATCTTGATATGCTGACATTTGCACACAAAGGTTTCTTACAAAACATTACCATTCTGTTGCCGAACCGGCTCGCTTCGTAGTGAAAATGAAACATTCCTCTTGGAGGAACCAAGTCGCGCAGGGAAACAAGTGGCGCGCGCTGTGACGTAGCGTGTGTCGCGACAAGTCAGTATGACAAGCTAAGATCAAAATTAAGCCCTGTTACAAGTGCGCAAATATCTCCTAGTGCAAGAATGAAATATAATTAAAATTACATATTTATTTAACGGTTTTCAATAACAAATATACCAATTATTCCATGTTTATTATATAAACAACATTCGCTACTGTCAGTTGGTTTCCACGACCTTTTCACCAGGTGGTTCGTGAGCGGGGGTGGGGGGGGGGTCACTAATTAAAAATAATATTCGACATTAATAAACTTTTAATAATTTTTTTATCGACATTATGTAGCTCACTTAACAGTTTATCACATATAACATGCGTATTGTATGTAGCGAGCAATATGTAGTAGGTTTTTAACCGCCCCGCCTTATCCCGTCTTGTCGATCCGTTAAAAATGTGTTGCCAATCTGAGTTCAAGGGGTAGGGTAAACTATCGGCGAAAAAACTATGTTCCAATGAGTAGATTTTGGTAGATTTTGAATATGATATTTTCAGATAACTACGGATTCAGAAAAACCAAGTTTCATTACTATTGCAATTTGTTTTGGGTTAAGCCCTTTTTCAGCACAGGCTGCCCGGACTATTAGCTATTCCACCCACAAACTCTACATGTCTCTATAAAGATAATGCTTTTTGGCTTTCCATATTCGACAATATGCGTTTATTTCGAAGTAAATTTATGTCCAATACTCTGTGTCCGCAGACGTTCCTGCCGCCCCGGGCGTGTGCCGCTGCTGGGCAGAGCGGACTGATGGCGTTGTACGACGCCATGTTCACACAGTATGGACTGAAGACCTCACAGGTAAGTCATGTTGACACACTACGGCCTGAAGACCTCACAGGTAAGTCATGTTGACACAGTATGGCATGAAGACCTCACAGGTAAGTCATGTTGACACACTACGGCCTGAAGACCTCACAGGTAAGTCATGTTGTCACACTGCGGCCTGAAGACCTCACAGGTAAGTCATGTTCACACAGTATGGCCTGAAGACCTCACAGGTAAGTCATGTTGACACACTACGGCCTGAAGACCTCACAGGTAACTCATGTTCACACAGTATGGACTGAAGACCTCACAGGTAAGTCATGTTGACACAGTACGGCCTGAAGACCTCACAGGTAAGTCATGTTGATACAGTATGGACTGAAGACCTCACAGGTAAGTCATGTTGACACAGTACGGCCTGAAGACCTCACAGGTAAGTCATGTTGACACAGTACGGCCTGAAGACCTCACAGGTTAGTCATGTTGACACAGTACGGCCTGAAGACCTCACAGGTAAGTCATGTTCACACAGTATGGACTGAAGACCTCACAGGTAAGTCATGTTGACACAGTACGGCCTGAAGACCTCACAGGTAAGTCGTGTTGACACAGTATGGCCTGAAGACCTCACAGGTAAGTCATGTTGACACAGTACGGCCTGAAGACCTCACAGGTAAGTCATGTTGACACAGTATGGCCTGAAGACCTCACAGGTAAGTCATGTTGACACAGTACGGCCTTAAGACCTCACAGGTAAGTCATGTTGACACAGTATGGCCTGAAGACCTCACAGATAAGTCATGTTGACACACTACGGCCTGAAGACCTCACAGGTAAGTCATGTTGACACAGTACGGCCTGAAGACCTCACAGGTAAGTCATGTTGACACAGTATGGCCTGAAGACCTCACAGGTAAGTCATGCTGACACACTACGGCCTGAAGACCTCACAGGTAAGTCATGTTGACACAGTATGGACTGAAGACCTCACAGGTAAGTCATGTTGACACAGTATGGCCTGAAGACCTCACAGGTAAGTCATGCTGACACACTACGGCCTGAAGACCTCACAGGTAAGTCATGTTGACACACTACGGCCTGAAGACCTCACAGGTAAGTCACGTTGACACACTACGGCCTGAAGACCTCACAGGTAAGTCATGTTGACACAGTACGGCCTGAAGACCTCACAGGTAAGTCATGCTGACACACTACGGCCTGAAGACCTCACAGATAAGTCATGTTGACACAGTACGGCCTGAAGACCTCACAGGTAAGTCATGTTGACACAGTACGGCCTGAAGACCTCACAGGTAAGTCATGCTGACACACTACGGCCTGAAGACCTCACAGGTAAGTCATGTTGACACAGTATGGCCTGAAGACCTCACAGGTAAGTCATGTTGACACACTACGGCCTGAAGACCTCACAGATAAGTCATGTTGACACAGTACGGCCTGAAGACCTCACAGGTAAGTCATGTTGACACAGTACGGCCTGAAGACCTCACAGGTAAGTCATGCTGACATACTACGGCCTGAAGACCTCACAGGTAAGTCATGTTCGCACAGTATGGCCTGAAAACCTCACCTGTAAGTCATGCTCGCACAGTATGGCCTGAAAATCTCACAGGTAAGTCATGTTCACACAGTATGGCCTGAAGACCTCACAGGTAAGTCATGTTGACACACTACGGCCTGAAGACCTCACAGATAAGTCATGTTGACACACTACGGCCTGAAGACCTCACCTCACTGTGTGCCCTACCTTGGTTTGACTGTGTGCCCTATCTTGGTTTGACTGTGCCCTACCTCGGTTTGACTGTGTGCCCTACCTTGGTTTGACTATGTGCCCTGCCTTGGTTTGACTGTGTCCCTGCCTTGATTTGACTGTGTGCCCTGCCTTGGTTTGACTGTGTCCCTGCCTTGATTTGACTGTGTGCCCTGCCTCGGTTTGACTGTGTGCCCTACCTTGGTTTGATTGTGTGCCCTACCTTGGTTTGACTGTGTCCCTACCTCGGTTTGACTGTGTGCCCTACAGTGGCTTGACTGTGTGCCCTACCTTGGTTTGACTGTGTGCCCTACCTCGGTTTGACTGTGTGCCCTACCTTGGTTTGACTGGGTGCCTTACTATGGTTTGACTGTGTGCCCTACCTTGGTTTGACTGTGTGCCCTACCTCGGTTTGACTGGGTGCCTTACTATGGTTTGACTGTGTGCCCTACCTTGGTTTGACTGTGTGCCCTACCTTGGTTTGACTGTGTGCCCTACCTCGGTTTGACTGTGTGCCCTACCTTGGTTTGACTGGGTGCCTTACTATGGTTTGACTGTGTTCCCTACCTTGGTTTGACTGTGTGCCCTACCTCGGTTTGACTGGGTGCCTTACTACGGTTTGACTGTGTGCCCTACCTTGGTTTGACTGTGTGCCCTACCTCGGTTTGACTGGGTGCCTTACTATGGTTTGACTGTGTGCCCTACCTTGGTTTGACTGTGTGCCCTACCTTGGTTTGACTGTGTGCCCTACCTTGGTTTGACTGTGTGCCCTACCTTAGTTTGACTGTGCCCTACCTTGGTTTGACTGTGTGCCTCACTATGGTTTGACTGTGTGCCCTACCTTGCTTTGGCTGTGTGCCCTACCTTAGTTTGACTGTGCCCTACCTTGGTTTGACTGTGTGCCTTACCTTAGTTTGACTGTGTGCCCTACCTTGGTTTGACTGTGTGCCCTACCTTGGTTTGACTGTGTCCCTGCCTTGATTTGACTGTGTGCCCTACCTTGGTTTGACTGTGTGCCCTACCTTGGTTTGACTGTGTGCCCTACCTTGGTTTGACTGTGTGCCCTACCTTGGTTTGACTGTGTGCCCTACCTTGGTTTGACTATGTGCCCTACCTTGGTTTGACTGTGTGCCCTACCTTTTTTTACTGCGTGCCTTATCTAGGTTTGACTGTGTGCCTTACCTTATTTTACTGTGTGCCCTACCTTGGTTTGACTGTGTGCCCTACCTTGGTTTGACTGTGTGCCCTACCTTGGTTTGACTGTGTGCCCTACCTTGGTTTGACTGTGTGCCCTACCTTGGTTTGACTGTGTGCCCTGCCTTGGTTTAACTTTGTGCCCTACCTTGGTTTGACTGTGTGCCCTAACTTGGTTTGACTGTGTGTCCTGCGTGGGTGTTGACTTTACTGTTGGCTCGGCTATGTATGCCGTGCGTGGCTGTTGACTTTACTGTTGGCTTGGCTATGTATGCCGTGCGTGGCTGTTGACTTTACTATTGGCTTGACTATGTATGGCCTGCGTGGGTGTTGACTTTACTGTTGGCTTGACTATGTATGCGCATCGTGGGTGTCGACTTTACTGTTGGCTTGGCTATGTATGCCCTGCGTGGGTGTTGACTTTACTGTTGGCTTGACTATGTATGTCCTGCGTGGGTGTTGACTTTACTGTTGGCTTGGCTATGTATGCCCTGCGTGGGTGTTGACTTTACTGTTGGCTTGGCTATGTATGCCGTGCATGGGTGTTGACTTTACTGTTGGCTTGGCTATGTATGCCGTGCGTGGGTGTTGACTTTACTGCTGGCTTGGCTATGTATACCGTGCGTGGGTGTTGACTTTACTGTTGGCTTGGCTATGTATGTCCTGCGTGGGTGTTGACTTTACTGTTGGCTTGACTATGTATGCCCTGCGTCGGTGTTGACTTTACTGTTGGCTTGGCTATGTATGCCCTGCGTGGCTGTTGACTTTACTGTTGGCTTGACTATGTATGCCGTGCGTGGGTGTTGACTGTACTGTTGGCTTGGCTATGTATGCCCTGCGTGGGTGTTGACTTTACTGTTGGCTTGGCTATGTATGCCGTTGGTTTGTCTTTGATTCAGATACTGGTGACCAAGCCGGACTTTTACAACGAGTCGAGCCGCACCAGCCTGCGGTCGACCATGAATGACCTGCTCAAGCTCAACGTCATCCCCATCATCAACGCCAACGACGCCGTGGCCCCGCCCCCCGAGGCCGACCTTGACCTCACCGGGGTAAGTGTATGGTCCTTGGTAGACACTCATTTCGGTACAATTCGTGTAACAAAAGCGCGTGCAAGTGAATTGGTTGTTGTTTGAAGCAAGTAGGCACAATAGGCGTGATGAAGTTAGAGACGATCACCGTTACAGGGCGCACACAGAATGACAGTTACTAAACTACAGAGAGAATAACTGTTTTTTGTAGTAATTGCAGTTATGGTCTTCGGGTTTCTCACAGCGGCTTAGGAAATTAAGGTCCTGTGTATGTTGAAAGTTGAAAGCATAAATGATAAAGTTCGTTGTTGTCTCAATTTCATCGGCGAGAGATCATGTGAACGTTTTTTGGTTCGTTTGAAGATCTGTTAGAATTTTCTCTGGCTCATATCCTTTAAACCGCCGTTCCGTAGTAATGCGTGCCCCCCTGGAGGCTGGCCACCTGAATACCCTAGAAGCGCCGTTGCGTAGTAATGCGGTTTGCATGTGCAGGCCCCGGGCGGCCAGCCGCCTGAGTACCCTAGAAGCGCCGTTGCGTGGTAATGCGGTCTACATGTGCAGGCCTCGGGAAGACGGCCGCCTGAGTGCCCTAGAACCGCCGTTGCGTGGTAAACCGTTGTACATGGGAAGGGTCCTGCCAGAGCGGCATTGGAGCGCGGTCTAGGAATGACTGAGAGCCACATTTCAGCACCTCGTATTTACCTTATGTCGTGCACGCAATGCCCGAATGTCGGGATTTAAATTCAAACTCTCCCCATAGATTTAAGTAACATAACTGCAAGAAGCTCATTTCGGTTTCAAGGTGTATTATCAGACGGCAGAAACACCCTTTCGTCCGTCGCGGCAATGTAGCCACTTAATCCGTTCTCCGACAAGCCTAGACTTACATTGAGGTTCATGGACTTTCCATAACACAATTGTTGGGCTCGGTATCTGTACCCCATTGTCAGCGCGGGATACAATTGTTGAACTTGTATTATAACGGCATTTGATGCATTTCAATGAAATAGAACACATCGCTAAAGTCATGGTATACGAACATGAAGACATTCGATAATGGCGCCATGCACGCTGTCCGCGGGCGTGGGATACCTGGACCATAAACACATTTAGCGCTTAGTCATCCGCAATGCATCATAGATGATGTATCGTAAAAATTATGTTAAAAGTAGTAAACCAGCCATTTAGCCATTCAAAAACATGAGTATATTAGTTGATAGTTTGAATATTTGTCTATATGCAAAATACATTATTGGCTTTCCTTAAGATAATAGAAAGTTATTGAACTGTTTTTCCGATTGAACGTATCCGTAAACGTAACCCGATGAACATCATCGTAACTCACGGTGTTTCTTAAAATACGTAGTTTACGGCATCCGTTTATATATTTTAAAATGTAATTAAAGAGCACGATAAAAATACCTGGGTCTTTTTCCCTAGCTGGCCTCATATAAACTGTCTGTGCAACAATGTTAGACGAGCATCCACCCCGCCATCCCCGACCCATCCAAATAAAACAAACGCTGCAATGCTAGATGTGCTTTGGAAAGTTTCAGAAGCCTTTGATTTGTTTGGTGTAACATCGCTTCCTGACAAGCGTGGATGTATTATCAACTTCATTCCATTTATTAAGGAGGGCCGCCCAATAGCCTCCAGATCCGCTTGACTCGCGCGGTCCCGATAGTGAGAAATTCGCTGACCAAACATACTACCAGACCACCCCTACCTCCACCCTCTGCAAAGCATCCCCATTTTACAACTTGATATCACAGCACTGAAGACCGAGGGGTTAATGTTGATGAAGCCTGTAATCGGGCCTCGTCAGCTCAATTTACCTCTTCAAAGAGAGACGGCTGCCGTGGCCAATCGTACTGGTTGCTATGTGACGTATACCCATTGATGATAAGTCCGCACCCAAAGAAATACTTGCATTTAATATATAGTGTGACGTGTCAATCAATGAGGATATATTAGTTTACTTTAATGTAGGAGGAAGACACGGATACAACCGGGGTAGGGGGTACGAATAATAATTATCTGGTGGCTAGATGGGACTGTTTTCTGGGCGTCGTTTATTCCCGGACGACCACACAGTAAACATGTCCTTACATCTTTGAAGTAATTACACTAAGAAACACTAGTCTTGACCGTGTATCCCACAAAAGTCATTTTGCTTGAGGTGGTATTCCTTGTTTTTATCTTGATATCGCGGCATGCCCTGTTAGAATCTTCAAGTTAACAATGAGCGTATTTAGTCAACAATGACACACAATCATTGTATTGTAACATACGTCTCGTTACCTCGAAACACCACAATATTTAAGGGCGAATTAAGGGGGAGGGGGTAAGAGGGTTGCACCTTGTGAACTTGAGCATACACTGTAAAAGACGAAATACATCGGAAAATGACAACTCACCCCAGAGGCGGATGCAAGGTGAGGGGCGTTTAAGGGTATGTTAAGGACTATTAAAGTCGATAAATTGTCCCCCCCACCCGCGCGCCCGGTTGTAAACAATAGGTGGACACCTGGGGTATTTTTCGCCCCCCCCCCTCCTTTTCCGGTCACAATTTTTTTTCAAGGCGCCCACCTTCCCGATGTCGCAACCCCCCCCCCCCCCACTCTCTTTCCGAAATCCTAGATCAGCCCCTGATATTCTTGCAATCGGTAGATGTACTAAACTGACCTAACAGTTCGACGGTTCTTCCATGTTAAGGTCATGCACTATTGACTGCCGATTACCACAAATTCACTACAATACTTCACTTCATGGGCGGAAAATGAGCCCGCTTTGATCGCTTTCGAAAGCGATATTTGCTATGTACACTTTAAAAAGAATATTCACCTTAAGCTTACTCATACATTGTTTTTCCACAATACAAGTGTTGGTGAGAGGAGTTTGCCATGCCTCTTTCCGCCTCACACTCACACATACTTTTGAAAGATTCCTAACCCACAGATTTGAAAACTAATTTTCAAACTCACCAAGACACTATTAATGATCGTCGTTTCAAAGCCAAGTCTCAAACACGCTTTAAAACGCAATGGCGGTTCTCCAGTATGCAACAGATGGCGCCTCGAGGCTCTGCACATGCAAACCGCTTTACTACGCAACGGCGCTTCCAGGGTATTCAGGTGGTCGATCCTGCACATGCAGACCGCTTTACTACGTAACGGCGCTTCTAGGGCACTCCGACGGCCGGGCCCCCGCAGCCTGCACATGCACCCCGCATAAACACGCAACGGCGGTTCTAGGGTACTCCAGCGGCCGGCCTCCAGGGGCATGCACCTGCACACCGCATTACTACGCAACGGCGGTTCTATAGCAAGTGAGGTCTGGCGGTTAAAAGGATGAATGAATGTGACTTCGGTGAGTTTTTGACATGATGTGACCAAATGGGAGAGACAATCTACTATGCTAAGCAGCTCAACGGAGCCTTGTGTTGTGTTGTGTTAGTCGGTTCACTGGTACACTTATGAGATCCTTTATGGTACAACTTCGACCTTGAAAGTGGCTCGCGTACGTTAAGGGTGGCTGACCGTTCTGTGACCTTGAGCCCACTACTCTGACACTGAAGTGGAACTAGAAGTGGACATTAAGCATGGTTCACCGCTCTCCGACCTTGACTGTGCCTCACCGCTCTCTGACCTTTTACTGCGCCTTACAACTCTGTGACCTTGAGTGCGCCTCACTGCTCGCTGACCTTGACTCTGCCTCTCCGCTCTCTGACCTTGACTGCGCCTCACCGCTCTCTGACCTTCAATGTGCTTCACCAATCTCTGACCTTGGACGCGCCTCACAGCTCTGTGACATTGAGTGCGCCTCACCGCTCTTTGACCTTGACTGTGTCTCACCGCTCTCTGACCTTGACGGCGCCTCACCGCTCTATGACCTTGACTGCGCCTCAGATCTCTGACCCTGACTGCGCTTTACCACTATCTGACCTTGACTGCGCCTCACCACTCTATGACCTTGACTGCACCTCAGCTCTCTGACCTTGACTGCGCTTCACCACTATCTGATGTTGACTGCGCCTTACAGCTCTGTGACCTTGAGTGCGCCTCATCGCTCTCTGACCTTGACTGCGCCTCACCGCTCTCTGACCTTGACTGCGCTTCACCACTCTCTGACCATGAGTGCTCCTCACCGCTCTCTGGCCTTGACTGCGCCTCACTCCTCTCTGACCTTGACTGCGCCTCACCGCTCTCTGACCTTGACTGCGCCTCACCGTTCTCTGACCGTGACTGCGCCTCACAGCTATCTGACCTTGACTGCGCTTTACTTCTATCTGACCTTGACTGCGCCTTACAGCTCTGTGACCTTGAGTGCGCCTCATGGCTCTCTGACCTTGACTGCGCCTCACCGCTCTCTGACCTTGACTGCGCTTCACCACTCTCTGACCATGAGTGCTCCTCACCGCTCTCTGGCCTTGACTGCGCCTCACTCCTCTCTGACCTTGACTGCGCCTCACCGCTCTCTGACCTTGACTGCGCCTCACCGTTCTCTGACCGTGACTGCGCCTCACAGCTATCTGACCTTGACTGCACTTTACTTCTATCTGACCTTGACTGCGCCTCAGAGTTCCCTGACCTTGACTGCGCTTTACCTCTATCTGACCTTGATCGCCTCAGAGTTCTCTGACCTTGACTGCGCCTCACCGTTCTCTGACATTGACGGCGCTTTACCTCTCTCTGACCTTGACTGCGCCTCAGAGTTCCCCTGACTTTGACTGCGCCTCACTGCTCTGACCTTTTGTAAAGAGTCCTGACCGGCAAACGCGGCTTCGATCCTCAGTTACACAAGATACAAGGAAAATTAAGTAACCCGATGCATTTTGAGGATGTGATTCATATAGAACTTAAATACGATGCGGAACGGATCTCTGTAACTAGACTTATTCACGCTAATTTTGTCCTTGTAGAATATTAACATCACTTCTCTGTTTTTGCCTCTAGGACGAACTTAGTGGAGGCGTGGTAAGGTTTCGTGTGACTGGTGGCGGGGTAGCCAACACGGCTTAGTCAACGTTAGGGCTGCAATAGTGGCTAGGTTGGTTGTGCGGTTGCAATAGCTGATAAACATATTTAGGATTTTGAAACCAATAAACCTATCGTTATATACCCGTCTGGCCATGAACACGTCTGGCCTAAACCCGTCTGGCCACGAACCCGTCTGGCTACGAACCCGTCTGGCCACGATCCCGTGTGGCTACGAACCCGTCTGGCCACGAACACGTCTGGCCACGAACCCGTCTGGCCACGAACCCGTCTGGCCACGAACCCGTCTGGCCACGAACCCGTCGGGCTACGAGCCCGTCTGGCCACGAACCCGTCTGGCACGAACCCGTCTGGCTACGAACCCGTCTGGCCACGAACCCGTCTGGCTACGAACACGTCTGGCCACGAACCCGTCTGGCCACGAACCCGTCTGGTCACGAACCCGTCTGGCCACAAACCCGTCTGGCCGTGAACCCGTCTGGCCGCGAACCCGTCTGGCTACGAACCCGTCTGGCTACGAACCCGTCTGGCCACGAACCCGTCTGACCACGAACCCGTCTGGCCATGAACCCGTCTGGCTACGAACCCGTCTGGTCACAAACCCGTCTGGCCACGATACCGTCTGGCTACGAACCCGTCTGGTCACGAACCCGTCTGACCACGAACCCGTCTAGCCAGCGAACCTGTTTGGCTGTAAACCACTCTAGCCAAAGACCCGTTTATCACAGCTCGTTTATTCAGTGATCCGTTTATCACTTGACCCGTTTATCATTTGACCCGTTTATCACTGGACTCGTTTGTCACTGGATCCGTTTGTCACTGGGCTCGTTTGTCACTAGACCCGTTTATCACTTGACCCGTTTATCACTTGACCCGTTTATAACGACCCGTTTACCACTGGACCCGTTAATCACTGGACGTGTGTATCACTGGACCTGTTCATCACTTGACCCGTTTATCACTGAATCTGTTCATCACTGGACCCGTTTGTCACTGAACCCGTGTATCACTGGACCAGTGTATCACTGGAACTGTATCACTGTACCCATGTATCACTGAACCCGTGTATCACTGAAACTGTATCACTGTACCCGTGTATCACTGGACCCGTGTATCACTGGAACTGTATCACTGTACCCGTGTATCACTGGAACTGTATCACTGGACCCGTGTATCACTGGAACTGTATCACTGTACCCGTGTTTCACTGTACCCGTGTATCACTGAACCCGTGTATCACTGGAACTGTAGCACTGTACCCGTGTATCACTGAACCCGTGTATCACTGGAACTGTATCACTGTACCCGTGTATCACTGGACCCGTGTATAACTGGAACTGTATCACTGTACCCGTGTATCCCTGTAGCCGTGTATCACTGAACCCGTGCATCACTGGAACTGTATCACTGTACCTGTGTATCACTGGATCCGTGTATAACTGAACCCGTGTATCACTGGACCCGTGTATTACTGGAACTGAATCCCTGGAACTGTATCACTGTACCCGTGTATCACTTAACCCGTGTATCACTGGAAATGTATCACTGTACCCGTGTATCACTGGAGCTGTATCACTGTACCCGTGTTTCACTACCCGTGTATCACTGAACCCCTGTATCACTGGACCAGTGTATCACTGGAACTGTATCACTGTACCCATGTATCACTGTACCCGTGTATCACTGGACCCGTGTATCACTGGAACTGTATCACTGTACCCGTGTATCACTGAACACGTGTATCACTGGAACTATCACTACCCGTGTATCACTGGACCCGTGTATCACTGGAACTGTATCACTGTACCCGTGTTTCACTGTACCCGTGTATCACTGAACCCGTGTATCACTGGAACTGTATCACTGTACCCGTGTATCACTGGAACTGTGTCACTGTACCCGTGTATCACTGAACCCGTGTATCACTGGAACTGTATCACTGGACCCGTGTATCACTGGAACTGTATCACTGTACCCGTGTTTCACTGTACCCGTGTATCACTGAACCCGTGTATCACTGGAACTGTATCACTGTACCCCTGTATCACTGAACCCGTGTATCACTGAACACGTGTATCACTGGAACTGTATCACTACCCGTGTATGACTGGACCCGTGTATCACTGGAACTGTTTCACTGTACCCGTGTATCACTGAACCCGTGTATCACTGGAACTGTAGCACTGTATCCGTGTATCACTGAACCCGTGTATCACTGGAACTGTATCGCTGTACCCGTGTATCACTGGACCCGTGTATAACTGGAGTTGTGTCACTGTACCCGTGTATCACTGAACCCGTGTATCACTGGAACTGTATCACTGTACTTGTGTATCACTGGATCCGTGTATAACTGAACCCGTGTATCACTGGACCCGTGTATCACTGGAACTGAATCCCTGGAACTGTATCACTGTACCCGTGTATCACTTAACCCGTGTATCACTGGAAATGTATCACTGTACCCGTGTATCACTGGAGCTGTATCACTGTACCCGTGTATCACTGAATCCGTGTATCACTGTACCCGTGTATCACTGGAAATGTATTACTGTACCCGTGTATCACTGAACCCGTGTATCACTGGAAATGTACCACTGTACCCGTGTATCACTGAACCCGTGTATCACTGGAAATGTATCACTGTACCCGTGTATCACTGAACCCGTGTATCACTGGAAATATATCACTAGACCCGTGTATCACTGGAACTGTATCACTGTACCCGTGTATCACTGAATCCGTGTATCACTGGAAATGTATCACTGTACCCGTGTATCACTGGACCCGTGTATCACTGAGCCCGTGTATCACTGGAACTGTATCACTGAAACTGTAACACTGTACCCGTGTATCACTGGAACTGTATCACTGTGCCCGTGTATCACTGGACCCGTGTATCACTGGACCCGTGTATCACTGGAACTGTATCACTGTACCCGTGTATCACTGGACCCGTGTATCACTGGAACTGTATCACTGTACCCGTGTATCACTGGATCCGTGGATCACTGGACCCGTGTATCCCTGGAACCGTGTATCACTGGAGCTGTATCACTGTACCCGTGTATCACTGGACCCTTGTATCACTGAACCCGTGTATCACTGGAACTGTATCACTAGACCCGTGTATCACTGGATCCGTGTATCACTGGACCCGTGTATCACTGGAACTGTATCAATAGACCCGTGTATCACTGGAACTGTGTCACTGGAACCGTGTATCACTGGAGCTGTATCACTGGACCCGTGTATCACTGTACCCGTGTATCACTGGACCCGTGTATCACTGGACCCGTGTATGCCTGGAACTGTATCACTGGACCCGCGTATCACTGGACCCGTGTATCCCCGGAACTGTATCACTGTACCCGTGTATCACTGGACCCGTGTATCACTGGACCCGTGTATCACTGGACCCGTGTATCACTGGAACTGTATCACTGTACCCGTGTATCACTGGACCCGTGTATCACTGGACCCGTGTATCACTGGAACTGTATCACTGGAAATGTATCACTGTACCCGTGTATCACTGGAGCTGTATCACTGTACCCGTGTATCACCGTACCCGTGTATCACTGGAACCGTGTATCACTCGAACCGTGTATCACTGGAACTGTATCACTGTACCCGTGTATCACTGGAACTGTATCACTGTACCCGTGTATCACTGGACCCTTGTATCACTGTACCCGTGTATCACTGGACCCTTGTATCACTGAACCCGTGTATCACTGGAACTGTATCACTAGACCCGTGTATCGCTGGATCCGTGTATCACTGGACCCGTGCATCACTGAACCCGTGTATGACTGGAACTGTATCACTGGACCCGTGTATCCCTGGACCCGTGTATCCCTGGAACTGTATCACTGTACCCGGGTATCACTGGACCCGTGTATTACTGGAACCGTGTACCACTGGAACTGTATCACTGGAACCGTGTATCACTGGAGCTGTATCACTGTACCCGTGTATCACTGGACCCTTGTATCATGAACCCGTGTATCACTGGAACTGTATAACTAGACCCGTGTATCACTGGATCCGTTTATCACTGAACCCGTGTATCACTGAACCTGTGTATCACTGGAACTGTATCACTGTACTCGTGTATCACTGGAACTGTATCACTGTACCCGTGTACTACTGGACCCGTGTATCACTGGAACTGTATCACTGTACCCGTGTATCACTGTACCCGTGTGTCACTGGACCCGTGTATCACTGGACCCGTGTGTCACTGGAACTGTATCCCTGGAACCGTGTATCACTGGAAGTGTATCACTGGACCCGTTTATCCCTGGAACTGTATCACTGTACCCGTGTATCACTGAATCCGTGTATCACTGGAAATGTATCACTGTACCCGTGTATCACTGGACCCGTGTATTACTGGACCCATGTATCACTGGACCTGTATCCCTAGAACTGCATCACTGTACCCGTGTATCACTGTACCCGTGTATCACTGGACCCATGTATCACTGTACCCATGTATCACTGGACCCGTTTATCACTGGATCCGTGTATCACTGGAACTGTATCACTGTACCCGTGTATCACTGGAACTGTATCACTGTACCCGTTTATCACTGGACCCGTGTATCACTGGAACTGTATCACTGTACCCGTTTATCGCTGGACCCGTTATCACTCGATCCGTTTATCACTGAACTCGTGCACACCTGGCGCCTTTTATCGCTGGAGAATTGACCCCTCCTTGACACTTCCCTTGACTTGTCCTTAACCCGTCCTTGGTCCGCCCCTTGACCCATTCTTGACTCTCCGCTTGACCCGTCTCTTGACCCGTCCTTGACTCGTCCTGGACACTTCCTTGACCCGTTCCTTTAACCGTAGTTGACTCGTACTATGACCCGTCCTTGAGTCGTCCTTGACCCGCCCTATGACCTTGTTGTTGCAGGTGATCAGCATCAAGGACAATGACAGCCTGGCTGCGCGGGTGGCGGTGGAGGTGGGGGCTGACCTGATGGTGCTGCTGTCTGACGTGGACGGGCTCTACACCAGTCCGCCCGGCACCGAGGGCTCCAGGCTCATGCACACCTACTCTCCCGCCTGCAATGGCGTCGGGGTGGTCTTCGGCGAGAAGTCCAGGGTGGGGCTGGGCGGCATGGAGTCAAAGGTGGGTTTTGAGGTGGAGTTGAGTGGCATGGAATCAAAGGTGGGTTTAGGGGTTGGGCTGGGCGGCATGGAGTCAAAGGTGGGTTTAGAGGTGGGGCTTGGTGGCATGGGGTCAAAGTGGGTTTAGAGGTAGGGCTGGGTGGTATGGAGTCAAAGGTGGGTTTAGAGGCCGGGCTGGGCGGCATGGAGTCAGAGGTGGGTTTAGAGGCGGGGCTTTTGCGGCATGGAGTCAAAGGTGGGCTTAGAGGTAGGGCTGGGTGGCATGGAGTCAAAGGTGGGTTTAGAGGTGGGGCTGAGCGGCATGGAGTCAAAGGTGGGTTTAGAGGCGAGGCTTTTGCGGCATGGAGTCAAAGGTGGGTTTAGAGGTAGGGCTGGGTGGCATGGAGTCAAAGGTGGGTTTAGAGGTAGGGCTGGGTGGCATGGAGTCAAAAGTGGGTTTAGAGGTGTGGTTGGGCGGCAAGGAATCAAAGGTGGGTTTAGAGGTGAGGTTGGGCGGCATGGGGTCAAAGGTGGGTTTAGAGGCGGGGCTTTTGCGGCATGGAGTCAAAGGTGGGTTTAGAGGTGGGGCTGGGTGGCATGGAGTCAAAGGTGGGTTTAGAGGTGGGGCTGAGCGGTATGGAGTCAAAGGTGGGTTTAGAGGTAGGGCTGGGTGGCATGAAGTCAAAGGTGAGTTTAGAGGTGGGGCTGAGCGGCATTGAGTCAAAGGTGGGTTTAAGAGATGTGATTGGGCGGCAAGGAATCAAAGGTGGGTTTAGAGGTGGGGCTGGGCGGCATGGAGTCAAAGGTGGGTTTAGAGGCGAGGCTTTTGCGGCATGGAGTCAAAGGTGGGTTTGGAGGTAGGGCTGGGTGGCATGGAGTCAATGGTGGGTTTAGAGGTAGGGCTGGGTGGCATGGAGTCAAAGGTGGGTTTAAAGGTGGGGCTGGGCGGCATGGAGTCAAAGGTGGGTTTAGAGGTAGAGCTGGGCGGCATGGAGTCAAAAGTGGGTTTAGAGGTGAGGTTGGGCGGCAAGGAATCAAAGGTGGGTTTAGAGGTGAGGTTGCGCGGCATGGGGTCAAAGGTGGGTTTAGAGGTGTGGTTGGGCGGCAAGGAATCAAAGGTGGGTTTAGATGTGTGGTTGGGCGGCATGGGGTCAAAGGTGGGTTTAGGGGTGGGGCTGGGCGGCATGAACGGGTCATGCTGTCGCTCCTACGTGTGATGTGGGGTGTGGTTGCCATGGTTACAGGTGAAGGCCGCCGAGTGGGCTTTGGAACACGATGTCTCTGTCATAATCGCAAACGGCTTCGGAGAGAACGTCATCACGAACCTTTTGAGCGGAAAGAACATTGGAACCTTCTTCTCAATGGCCAAGTCCACCAGTACTCCAGTCGAACTTCAGGCCAGCAAAGGTAGGTCACAGTGGTGGGGAGGGTAGGTCACAGTGGTGGGGAGGGTAGGTCACAGTGGTGGGGAGGGTAGGTCACAGTGGTGGGGAGGGTAGGTCACAGTGGTGGGGAGGGTAGGTCACAGTGGTGGGGAGGGTAGGTCACAGTGGTGGGGAGGGTAGGTCACAGTGGTGGGGAGGGTAGGTCACAGTGGTGGGGAGGGTAGGTCACAGTGGTGGGGAGGGTAGGTCACAGTGGTGGGGAGGGTAGCTCACAGTGGTGGGGAGGGTAGGTCACAGTGGTGGGGAGGGTGGCTCACAGTGTTGGGGAGGGTAGGTCACAGTGGTGGGGAGGGTAGGTCACAGTGGTGGGGAGGGTAGCTCACAGTGTTGGGGAGGGTAGGTCACAGTGGTGGGGAGGGTAGGTCACAGTGGTGGGGAGGGTAGCTCACAGTGTTGGGGAGGGTAGGTCACAGTGGTGGGGAGGGCAGGTCACAGTGGTGGGGAGGGTAGGTCACAGTGGTGGGGAGGGTAGGTCACAGTGGTGGGGAGGGTAGGTCACAGTGGTGGGGAGGGTAGGTCACAGTGGTGGGGAGGGTAGGTCACGGTAGTGGGGAGGGTAGGTCACAGTGGTGGGGAGGGTGGCTCACAGTGTTGGGGAGGGTAGGTCACAGTGGTGGGGAGGGTAGGTCACAGTGGTGGAGAGGGTGGCTCACAGTGGTGGGAAGGGTAGGTCACAGTGGTGGGGAGGGTAGCTCACAGTGATGAGGAGGGTAGGTCACAGTGGTGGAGAGGGTAGCTCACGGTAGTGGGGAGGGTAGGTCACAGTGGTGTAGAGGGTAGTTCACAGTGGTGGGGAGGGTGGCTCACAGTGGTGTGGAGGCTGGCTCACTGTGTTGGGGAGGGTAGGTCACAGTGGTGGGGAGGGTAGGTCACAGTGGTGGGGAGGGGAGGTCACAGTGGTGGGGAGGGTAGCTCACAGTGGTGGGAAGGGTAGGTCACAGTGGTGTAGAGGGTAGGTCACCGTGATGGGGAGGGTAGGTCACTGTGGTGGGGAGAGTAGGTCACTGTGTTGGGAGGGTAGGTCACCGTGGTGTAGAGGGTATTTCACAGTGGTGGGGAGGGTAGCTCACATTGGTGGGAAGGATAGGTCACTGTGGTGGGGAGGGTAGGTCACTGTGTTGGGAAGGTAGGTCACTGTGGTGGGGACGGTAGCTCACAGTGGTGGGGAGGGTAGGTCACAGTGTCGGGGAGGGTAGCTCACAGTGGTGTAGAGGGTAGGTCACCGTGGTGGGGAGGGTAGATCACTGTGGTGGGGAGGGTAGCTCACAGTGGTGGGGAGGGTAGGTCACAGTGTCGGGGAGGGTAGCTCACAGTGGTGTAGAGGGTAGGTCACAGTTGTGTAGAGGGTAGGTCACAGTGGTGGGGAGGGTAGGTCAACAAAGGCAGGTCAACAGGGCTGGTCAACAGGACTGGTCAACAGGGCTGGTCAACAGGGCTGGTCAACAGGGCTGGTCAACAAGGGTAGGTCAACAGGGCTGGTCAACAGGGCTGGTCAACAAAGGCAAGTCAACAGGGTATGTCAACAAGGGCAAGTCAACAGGGTAGGTCAACAAAGGCAAGTCAACAGGGTAGGTCAACAAAGGCAAGTCAACAGGGTAGGTCAACAAAGGCAAGTCCACAGGGTAGGTCAACAGGGGCAAGTCAACAAGGTAGGTCAACAAAGGCAAGTCAACAGGGTAGGTCAACAAAGGCAAGTCAACAGGGTAGGTCAACAAAGGCAGGTCAACAGGGTAGGTCAACAAAGGCAAGTCAACAGGGTAGGTCAACAAAGGCAGGTCAACAGGGTAGGTCATCAAAGGCAAGTCAACAGGGTAGGTCAACAAAGGCAGGTCAACAGGGCTGGTCAACAAAGGTAGGTCAACAGGGCTGGTCAACAAGGGTAGGGTCAACAAGGGTAACCAATACTGGAGATAGCAGCCGGTGAGGTTGTGCTGCCGTGCCGCCACTGTATAATGGTCTAACGGTGTGGTTGGTCGCAGCGAGGGAGGGCGGCCGGAGTCTGCAGGCACTGAGTCCCCAGCATCGGGCCGACATCATCAACAACCTGGCCAGCCTCCTCATCGACAACCAACACGACATCCTGACCGCCAACAAGCGGGACCTGGAGGAGGCAAGGAGCGCAGGTGATAACCCGCCCACACCCTACCCACCCCCCACACCCTACCCCATGCCCCACCCCCCACACCGCCCACACCCTACCCCATGCCCAACCCCCCGCACCGCCCACACCGTACCCCATGCCCCACCCCCCACACCGCCCACACCCTACCCAATGCCCCACCCCCCACACCCCCCACACCCTACCCCATGCCCCACCCCCCACAACGCCCACACCCTACCCCATGCCCCACCCCCCACACCGCCCACACCCAACTCCATGCCACACCGTCTACACCCTACCCCATGCCCCACCCCGCACACTGCCCACACCCTACCCAATGCCCCACCCCCACACCGCCCACACCTACCCAATGCCCCACCCCCACACCGCCCACACCTTGCCCCATGCCACACCGTCTACACCCTACCCCATGCCCCACCCCCCACACCGCCCACACCTTGCCCCATGCCACACCCCCCACACCCTACCCCATGCCTCACCCCCCACACCGCCCACACCCTACCCCATGCCCCACCCCCCACACCGCCCACACCCTACCCCATGCCACACCGTCTACGCCCTACCCCATGCCCCACCCCCCACACCGCCCACACCATACCCCATGCCACACCGTCTACGCCCTACCCCATGCCCCACCCCCCACACTGCCCACACCCTACCCCATGCCCCACCCCCACACCGCCCACACCCTACCAAATGCCCCACCCCCACACCGCCCACACCCTACCCCATGCCACACCGTCTACACCCTACCCCATGCCCCACCCCCCACACCGCCCACACCCTATCCCATGCCCCAACCCCACACCGCCCGCACCCTACCCTGACCCTCTATAATGTGTTTCAGCTGACCTCCCTGACCCTCTATGATGTGTTTCAGCTGACCTCCCTGACCCTGTGATGTGTTCCAGCTGGCCTCCCTGACCCTCTGTGATGTTTCCAGCTGACCTCCCTGACCCTGTGATGTGTTCCAGCTGACCTCCCTGACCCTCTGTGATGTGTTCCAGCTGACCTCCCTGACCCTCTGTGATGTGTTCCAGCTGACCTCCCTGACCCTGCGATGGGTTCCAGCTGACCTCCCTGACCCTGTGATGTGTTCCAGCTGACCTCCCCAACCCTGTTATGTGTTCCAGCTGACCTCCCTAACCCTGTGATGTGTTCCAGCTGACCTCCCTGACCCTGTGATGTGTTCCAGCTGACCTCCCTAACCCTGTGATGTGTTCCAGCTGACCTCCCTGACCCTGTGATGTGTTCCAGCTGACCTCCCTAGCTATGTGATGTGTTCCAGCTGACCTCCCTAACCCTGTGATGTGTTCCAGCTGACCTCCCTAACCCTGCGATGGGTTCCAGCTGACCTCCCTGACCCTGTGATGTGTTCCAGCTGACCTCCCTAACCCTGTGATGTGTTCCAGCTGACCTCCCTGACCCTGTGATGTGTTCCAGCTGACCTCCCTAGCTATGTGATGTGTTCCAGCTGACCTCCCTAACCCTGTGATGTGTTCCAGCTGACCTCCCTAACCCTGCGATGGGTTCCAGCTGACGTCCCTAACCCTGTGATGTGTTCCAGCTGAACTCCCTGACCCTGGGTGATGTGTTCCAGCTGACCTCCCTAACCCTGTGATCTGTTCCAGCTGACCTCTCTAACCCTGTGATGTGTTCCAGCTGACCTCCCTGACCCTGTGATGTGTTCCAGCTGACCTCTCTAACCCTGTGTGATGTGTTCCAGCTGACCTCCCTGACCCTGTGATGTGTTCCAGCTGACCTTGCTGACCCTGCGATGTGTTCCAGCTGACCTCCATAACCCTGTGATGTGTTCCAGCTGACCTCCCTGACCCTGTGATGTGTTCCAGCTGACCTCCTTGACCCTGTGATGTGTTCCAGCTGACCTCCCTGACCCTGTGATGTGTTCCAGCTGACCTCCCTAACCCTGTGATGTGTTACAGCTGACCTCCCTGACCCTGTGATGTGTTCCAGCTGACCTCCCTAACCCTGTGATGTGTTCCAGCTGACCTCCCTGACCCTGTTATGTGTTCCAGCTGACCTCCCTGACCCTGTGATGTGTTCCAGCTGACCTCCCTGACCATGTGATGTGTTCCAGCTGACCTCCCTAACCCTGCGATGGGTTCCAGCTGACCTCCCTGACCCTGTGATGTGTTCCAGCTGACCTCCCTAACCCTGTGATGTGTTCCAGCTGACCTCCCTGACCCTGTGATGTGTTCCAGCTGACCTCCCTAGCTATGTGATGTGTTCCAGCTGACCTCCCTAACCCTGTGATGTGTTCCAGCTGACCTCCCTAACCCTGCGATGGGTTCCAGCTGACGTCCCTAACCCTGTGATGTGTTCCAGCTGAACTCCCTGACCCTGGGTGATGTGTTCCAGCTGACCTCCCTAACCCTGTGATCTGTTCCAGCTGACCTCTCTAACCCTGTGATGTGTTCCAGCTGACCTCCCTGACCCTGTGATGTGTTCCAGCTGACCTCTCTAACCCTGTGTGATGTGTTCCAGCTGACCTCCCTGACCCTGTGATGTGTTCCAGCTGACCTTGCTGACCCTGCGATGTGTTCCAGCTGACCTCCATAACCCTGTGATGTGTTCCAGCTGACCTCCCTGACCCTGTGATGTGTTCCAGCTGACCTCCTTGACCCTGTGATGTGTTCCAGCTGACCTCCCTGACCCTGTGATGTGTTCCAGCTGACCTCCCTAACCCTGTGATGTGTTCCAGCTGACCTCCCTGACCCTGTGATGTGTTCCAGCTGACCTCCCTAACCCTGTGATGTGTTCCAGCTGACCTCCCTGACCCTGTTATGTGTTCCAGCTGACCTCCCTGACCCTGTGATGTGTTCCAGCTGACCTCCCTGACCATGTGATGTGTTCCAGCTGACCTCCCTGACCCTGTGATGTGTTCCAGCTGACCTCCCTGACCCTGTGATGTGTTCCAGCTGACCTCCCTGACCCTGTTATGTGTTCCAGCTGACCTCCCTGACCCTGTGATGTGTTCCAGCTGACCTCCCTAACCCTCTGTGATGTGTTCCAGCTGACCTCCCTAGCTATGTGATGTGTTCCAGCTGACCTCCCTAACCCTGTGATGTGTTCCAGCTGACCTCCCTAACCCTGTGATGTGTTCCAGCTGACCTCCCTAACCCTCTGTGATGTGTTCCAGCTGACCTCCCTGACCCTGTGATATGTTCTAGCTGACCTCCCTGACCCTGTGATGTGTTCCAGCTGACCTCCCTAACCCTCTGTGATGTGTTCCAGCTGACCTCCCTGACCCTGTGATGTGTTCCAGCTGACCTCCCTAACCCTCTGTGATGTGTTCCAGCTGACCTCCCTGACCCTGTGATGTGTTCCAGCTGACCTCCCTGACCCTCTGTGATGTGTTCCAGCTGACCTCCCTAACCCTCTGTGATGTGTTCCAGCTGACCTCCCTGACCCTGTGATGTGTTCCAGCTGACCTCCCTGACCCTGTGATGTGTTCCAGCTGACCTCCCTAACCCTCTGTGATGTGTTGCAGCTGACCTCCCTGACCCTGTGATGTGTTCCAGCTGACCTCTCTAACCCTCTGTGATGTGTTCCAGCTGACCTCCCTGACCCTGTGATGTGTTCCAGCTGACCTCCCTAACCCTCTGTGATGTGTTCCAGCTGACCTCCCTGACCCTGCGATGTTTTTTCAGGTCTGGGGGCCTCGCTGATCGCCCGCCTCGTTTTGAGTCCCAACAAGCTGATGACGTTGGCCGGCGGCCTGCGCCAGATCGCCGCCGACTCCCTGGAGAACCTGGGCCGCGTGATCCGGAAGACGAGGCTCCATGACGACCTGATCCTGAAACAGGTCACCGTTCCCATCGGGGTCCTGCTCGTCATCTTCGAGTCCCGGCCAGACTGTCTGCCACAGGTAGGTGGAGGGTGGGGTGCGGGCGGCCAGACTGTCTGCCACAGGTAGGTGGAGGGGGGGGGGGGCCAGACTGTCTCCCACAGGTAGTTGGAGGGGGGGGGGGCAGACTGTCTGCCACAGATAGGCGGAGGGGGGGGGGCAGCCAGACTGTCTGCCACAGGTAGGCGGAGGGGGAGGGGGGGTGC